>VWPV01008442.1:0-111694 GCA_013389885.1 Geococcyx californianus | reverse complement strand
GGTGTGATAAGTATATATACAAGCACAGAAAGATAGAGATATATGTGTACAATGATATATTAATATTTAGGCATAAGAGAAGTACATTTCAAGACAGAAAGAGAGAGACTAGTTTGAAAATTTCCCTCTTGAGATTTGGTGTGAATGCTAACATACAATGCATTAGCACTCTCAACAGTCAAGCGTCGGATCTCAAGGGTAAGAATACCCACGTTCAATGCACCAGCATTCCCAACAGGTGATGCTTGGCTCTCAAGGGGCTATAACAGCTATAACCTTGCCTGAGGTCTTTTCAATTGCTATGTTCACAAATGAGATTGTGCATTACACCTGAGAGGCTTCCAAACTTGGGGACAGATTACCGCTCTCAGACTGCTGCGATCCAGAAGAGTTCAAAAGGCCTTCTATATAAACACATACCTATAGGTTCTCGACTTTTGTAAGATATCTGAATATTTATTTTGATGTTTTAATATTCCCTTTGGCTACAGAAGATATCGTACAAATGGAACTTTCCACTAGTTGCATCAGGCCACTTCATTTGGGCCAGGATCCATGCATTGGGAGTCCAAGGGGGCATGACTGATATCTGGTCTCTTTCTCAGGTGTTGATGGGACCTCTTCCCAGGTACACAGGACTCCAAGAATGCTAGGGCAGTGTCCAAGTGCTCTGGATCGCTGCATTGTAACAACGGGTATTTTTTCCCCAGTGTGCTTGGTTGAGATGACCAGTTATCACCCCCCTTCTTCAGACAATTAAGGAGTTTCTTTCCCATTTATAGCAGTTTTAAGTTAGCCAAGGGGCTGCCTTGGCATCCTGGGTGACTGCCTCAGTGCAACAAGACTTTGTCCCACAGGATCAGTGTCCCACAGGATCAGATTATAGCCCAAATAGGGGAAAGAAGGTGTCTTTCCAACTGCATCAAAACAGTTTTGCAAAGTAGCACTGAGTGCTCTGTGTGGCTAGCAAGGTGGGAAGAAATCCCACTACCATCTATCTAGAGGATATGAGAATATTAACTTGCAGACTGCTGACAAATATCCCGATTTCTGGTAATAAAAGATAATTGGGAAAGATGCTGAAAGAATGGGACAGTTCTTAAAGAACTGGATAGACTGGGCACAAGAAACCTCAGACTCTCATTTAGGCTAAAACAAACTGCTCCCTCTCAACCGCATACTTAAAATATCCATCACACACCTTCTACTTAATTCTGCCCTCAGGATCTTCTTTTTCTAGGCAAGGGGACAAGGGGCAGCTATCACTTTCTGTGACTGCAGGTTCAGATTGGCTAGATTGGGACTTCTCTCATTTTTACTAATGCCCACAGAAATAGAAAACCAGAGATATCATGGTAGGGAGTTTAATATAGAGACATAGATAAGATAAGGCATTGGGAAAGAATATGTCAATGTGCAGATGAATTAAAAATAGCCCACAGCCCTCCAAACATCCTTCACTCACCACAATTTTCCATATCCCATTCAGCTGAGCACTAGAATATTTCTTATTTACATTATAAATAATATGAGAGGCTGAGGTGGTAACTCTGTTGTTGATAAACCCCCTGAGCATTCGGAGGCAAGAGGCCAGCGAGAAATGAAATTTTGTGTTCAACAGAATGAAATAGTTTGGATGCAGTGGAAGTGTTAGTGTGAGCTATCTTCACCCTGAATTTCTAATTCCTTTACTACTACTAATGAACTGGTACCCGTCCTGAGGATAGCAAATTCCATTCCATCACCATATTAAGAAATTATGTAAATGAGACATGGACACCTAATTAGAGTGCAGGAGCTGCATGGTTCAAGGAAAAGTTCAGTTATATATTGGTAATTACACAGCAGTTCTTTTTCCTAACAGGCTAAAACAACTCCATTTCAGCATAATAAGTATTATAATTAAAACAGCTTTTCAAACTAATGATGTGTGAAATATATAATAAAAAATGTAAATTCCAAACATCTATAGGATTTGTTTAAAGACCCAGGAAGCAAGCAAAATAGGAAAAGCATTATTTTGATGCAGATAATACACTAATCTTTTATTTTTAGCAAAAGAATGATAATGGAAAGTGCAAAATATTCAATGTCAAGGAAGATTCATACTCAGTTACAATAAGCATTTAAAATTTTAGCATTGTTCTTGTTCTTAAAAGTATGGCAGAATGAATTACATAGATATGGATGCTTAAGGAGAGGCCCAGGTAGCTGCAATGGAGGTTCAGAATGAAAGGTTTGCCAAGATGAATGTAATGGACCAATTCAATCTTTTCAGTCACGCTATTAAAGCTAAGTATTGAAATGCACATTTTCTCCTTGGAATTATTGTTAATTTTGTATCTTCCTGACTTTTGCTTTGCTTATCGGAAGAATTTTTTCTTCTCTAAAAGATGAAATTTCGGCAGTCTGACAAATTGCAACAAAGCAAAAAGAATTATTATTATTCTTCCAAAAAAAAAAAAAAAAAAGTATAACTGAACAGCAGGGATATAAACTTCTGGGTGTTGAATTACTTTATGATACATTTAAATGATAATTTTGGATCGCAGGAGTTCAGTATCCTTCACTCTACTCAGAACCTAACGTAACCTTGGTTCTGGGTGTGGAAATGAAGTTTGTTTCTTAGCTTGCAATGCACGTGACAGGACGAGATCCTGAAGTTATACCACATTTTCCTTCTGGTTTTTTTGGGGGGGGGGAGATGTGTGTGATTATGGGGTTTGTTTGTTTGTTTGTTTGTTTTTTCCCCTAAAGCTCTTTTTGTTGATCAGGTTACTGAAACTGATGAGCTAAAATGTGCTATGTTGTATTGATTGTTTTCAGAGACAATATTGCCCTCTGACACAGGAAAAGCTGAAGGAAAACAAAAACACAAACAAAAATGCATGGAAATGTCCTTGTCCTCATTCTCATACACGCTGAGCAAGAAAACTAGAAGAGTAGTGAAAAGTACAAGATATTATACATATTACCAGACCTTGGGGGGATTTTTGTATTTTTTTTCCCTTAAAGTTTGTTCCAGTTTCCTTGGAAGTTTCACTGAAGATTTGACATCAAGTTCAGGCTGTCTGTATGACATACGGACTAAATTATTAGGAAAAAACTAGCAGTAGGCTTCAAGATGAATATTTGGATTATGCACATAATGAAGAAGAAAAACTATTTTCTTCCACTAACATCAATTTAATTGTGTTGTTGTTTAAGATATGCACAATTGAACATTTTTTGCTGTGAGGAGATGAAAGAAACATGTAAATTAAATTACTTATGGATCATAAAAAATGAGGCCAAATAATTCTATCTCTGATTTACCTTTTCTTTTCTCTGAACTGTTTATCACAAGAACAAAACGTTTACATTACGTGTTGCATTCCTTTCCACTTTATTCCTCTTTTAAAGGAATTTTTACTTTGAACTTCCAAGATTCCGCTGTGTAATGCAATGCATGCATTTGCTGTAGTTGTATGCCACCACATCTTTACAGTACATAATAAGAACAGCTAACCAAAGTTCCTTATAAAATTAGTGTTTTAGGATACTCTATGATGATATATTGTCCAAATTACTGTGAACAGAAGGTTTAGGATAGTAACTGAGTTATTTTGTTAATTTACTGATGCCATGAGTAATAGCTGACACCATGCCATTTCTTAACACTTCTGACATAAAAAGTCAGTTTTGTTGCAAGAGTGTTATACAATTTGGCATAATGGAGTGGATTTTTCCCAGGACTATCAACCCCCCAGCTACCATACTTGGAAGAAAGAGAAAAGAAGACTCTATTACCATTTTTCATGGACTTCGTTTGTACGTCAGCTACCAAAATATACATGTAAGGTTCCCTTTGGAATATTTTCAAGTAAAATGATGATAAATGTATTCCATTTCAATAGAAAAAGAAAATACATGCAGATGTTTCACAAAAATCTGTATTTTTGTATGCACTCATGTGTCAACACCCATTTAAAGGAGTGTTCACCCAGGGCTCTTCCTGAAGATACAGTACTAAAAATTCAATAGAAATGTATTACTGACTTTCAAGAAACTCAATCTATGCTTTTGTTAGTGCTCTCTCTGCTTTTTATCTGTGTAGGTGGAAGTATCAGGTGCAACTAACTTAGATTGTTGTCAGAAAAGTAAAGGATATATGAAATGATTTTAGAGGAAGTTATATTTTTGTAGAAAGTGACCTATGCTATGCTGTTAATAATTTTGTTTCTCATATAGTGATTTTTGGTACTACTCATGAACCTTTAATCCAGTTCAGAATTTTGACATTAATGGAATCCTCTGTTATTTTGCGGTATCAGCTCGTCGAAGTTGGTGATTATTTACATATTTTTCAGGATATTTATGTAAAGAAGGTGTCAAAGATCTTTTTAGACTACAAAGCTGTAGAACCAGGAACCAAACACAGATTGTCTAAAGACATGGTTCCTATTCCTAAAAACAAAGGAAATCCATTGTTCTCTGCACTATCTTAGATTATGTTTGTCTCTATTAATATCCCCACTGAAATATGATCTGCAGGGTGAATTTCTCAGACAACTTGCTTCTCTCTATCTGATCTTTCCTGGTCATCCATGAAATTAGGATGGTACAATTTTCTTTCTCCTACCCCTCAACTACTTTGTCTTTTCAGGTCAAAGCAATGGTATTATATTTTAAATCTTGTAGTAGCTTCAGTCTAGCTTTATGTTTAACCTCTTCATTTCCAGCACTCACAAACTTACTTTTGAGAAATATCTCTTTAATTTTTCTTATACAAGAGGAGCATTTTTAGATGCCTCCTCATCTTCAGTGTTTTCTTTCTCAACTCAAAACATTTCTTTGCTGCTATGGCATAATCTTTGAGTTTTGCTTTTTTGTTTACTTTTCCTATGTAACTGCTATCCAGAAGTCTGATATTTTGCACATTGCCTGCATTATTCCAGTTTTCCTCATCTTTATCCCTAATTCTGTCTTTTCTCAACCTTTTCTTCCTGCATTCTAGCATTTCATCTTCAGCAGATGAATGTTATAGATGAAAATTTCTTAAGAAGAAATTGGCAACTGCTCATTCCTTACATATTAAAGCCACATTCTAAACAGCATCCTTTGATTTTTAAAGTTCTTACGTGATTGTTCGGCCGTATTTCCTACACTTTATATGTTTTTCTGTCTTTGTTCTCTGCATTCATGGTCACCAGCCTTCTCACAAACACAGAGCACTGCTAACACATTTCTCAGATCCATTTTCCTAAATTTAGTGGGACATTTTAAACTTCTGTAACAAAGCACACTTCACCATTCTCTGCCATTATTTACTGTCTCTTTAAAACCTATTCAGACACTGAAGCTGTGTGAGAAGTGTGTAGAAATGTCTGCTAGAGACCACCAGATCAGAAAGACGAAGCAGAAGAGGCCTTCTTTGGTGCTGATGAGATGTATCCATGAGTGCTGAGAGAGCTGACCAATATCATTGTGACGCACGCTGAATTATCTTTGAAAGACCATAGTGGAGGTTGCTGAGGTCTGCAAGTCAGCAAATGTGTCTCTTCAAGAAGGGCAAAAAGGAGGATCTGAGGCACTGCAGGCGAGTCAGCTTTACCTTGCTCCCTGGGAAGGTGTTGGGGAAAATCTTCTTGGAAGCTGTTTCTAAAGATGTTCAGGATAAGAATGTGACTCAGAGTAGCTGGCGTAGATCTATGAAGGGAAAAAAATACTTAAGCAACCTGATACTCTTATAAAATGAGAAGATTGGATTAGTGGATCAGGGGAGAGAAGTGGCTATTTTTTATCTCAGCTTTAGCAGGGTTGTCAAGATGGTTTCCCATAATATCCTCATTGACAAACTCATGAAGTATAGGCTAGATAAGCATGCATCAAATTGGACTGAGAAGTGGCTGAACTCAGCTTGAAGGGTTGTGATCAGCAAAGCACAGTCTAGTTGGAGGCCAATCACTAGTGGTGCACACAAGGGATAAATAATGAGGCCAATATTGCTTAGTACCTTCATTAATGACCTGGATGATGTGGTAGAGTGCATCCTCAGCAAATTTGCAGACCACACAAACTAAGGAGAAGTAGTCGATACACCAGAGACAAATGGGTGAGTAGGATTCTCATGAAATTCAACAAAGAGAAAAGCCAAGTCCTGTGTCTGGGAAAGAATAACCTCATGCACTGGTACAGGCTGGGGACTGACAGTCTGGAAGGAAGCTTTGCAGAGAAGGATCTAGGGGTCTTGGTAGACAAAAAGTTGAACATTTGTAAGCAATGTGCACTAGAGACAAAGTTGATTAACAGTGTCCTGGTTTGTACTAGGAGGAATGTTACCGATAGGTTGAGGGTGACCTTTTCTTGCTCTTTAGCACCAGACAGGACATAGCTGGACCACTGGCTACAGCCCTGGGCTCCCCTGTACTAGAGGCACATGGACACAATGGAGTGAGTCTAGCGAAGCATCATGGATGTGATGAAGGACTTGAAGCATTAGTTCTTCACGGCTGCCTGGAGAGGCTGTGGAGTCTCCATCCCTGGAGATATTTAAAACTCAGCTGAATACAGCCTTGAGGCAATTGTTCTTGGTGACACTGCTTTGAAAGCTGGGTTTGGATTAAACAGTCTCCAAATGTCCTTTCCAGTTCCAATGGCTCTGTGATTTTCTGACAAATATTTAAGTCCTGATGAAGAATTGGTAGGAGGTTTGTGTGTGTGTGTTTCCAGTGGGAGGGAGTGAGAATACATACGTGTGTGCATGGTTATGAGAGAAGAGATAAAGCATGCAACACACTTTTATTGCTTAAATATCACCTAATTCTTTCAGGGCTGCTCTTCTCTGCTCTGGAAAGTGCCAACAACCACTCAGTTTTATGTCAGATTTCCACTTTCTGTCCCACACTTGTGAGTAACTGAGATTAAAAGAACTCTATGCAGAGAATAAAAGGAATAAATCTGTGCAGGGTATTTTAGGATGCTGAGCAGCTGCTACTTAAAATATGGATCAGAACTTTTTCTTTTCGGAGAGTATCCAGTGATGGTTTTCCAGAAGCACAAGCAATATGTTTGCTAATCTCTCCTGGCTAGCAGCAGTATGTTTAGCTTCCATAAGCCTGGAGGCCAGTAGTCCTGTGAGAATCTACAGTTGCAGCAGTTCAAGCATAATAATTTTGACTTCGAATGACACAGTAATTCCTCAGTTTTATCAGTTCCAGCTGCACACTTCAGCTCTACAAGGACTACAAAAGAAGTGACATCATGACTACCTACATAATATTTTTAGCTTGTGCTGAAATCTAATAATGTTAACAGACTAAAAAAAGAAACTAAGTTCTAAATCCTTCCAAATATCAGGCATGCAGCAATCACATCTACAGTGTCCTGTTAACTTATGTTGGATTTCAACGAAATTTCAGAGGGCCTTTGTGTTTCTGACAGTCTTTTTAAACACTCACTGACTATAAAGAGTACAAGCACCAGCCAAAAAAATAATAAAATGCTTTGAAGACAGGATTTTTCAATTCCTTTTGCCTTTTTCTGGCAGCTTTTTCACCAGTATCCTTTGACTCGATTTTCTTTATTTAGTGTATTACATTTCTGTTGACACAAATACATACAAAATGCATCAACATGGATTATATTATACTCATAAACGCACACAAACACTTCCCTCCACACAGTATTGTATTAGTCATATTCCAGAATTTTCACTGAGCATCTATAGAAGGCTGCTGGCAGTAGGGGCTGTGGGGCAGCCTCTGTGAGGAGAGACCAGGGCTGCTGCATACTGGACATGAACAGTTCCAGCTGGCCCAAATGAACCCATCACAGGGCACAGCTGAGACCAAGATAGTGGCACCTCTGGAAAAACATGTTTAAGAAAGGGAAGAAAATGCTAGACAGCCAGAGAAGGGAGAACAAAATAGTGCAAAACAGCAGAAGGAAGACCAAGGTCAGAGGAGAAGGAGGAGAGGAGCAGATACTGCTGAAGGAGTGCAGCTCCTGAAGGACCCATACTGGGGCAGAGAAGAAGGGGGAAGAGGAAGGGGTGGCAGAGGGAAACCACTGTGTAAAGGCCATAAGACTCCCAACACTGTAATTCCTTGTGCTGCGTGTTGCCTCACTGAAGGGACTAAGAATAATCTGCAGCAGTAACAAGGGGGCAAGGAGAGGAGTTTGTGGTGAAGTGGAAGTAGGGAACGGGTGAAGGAAGGGTGTTTTCCCTAAGTATGCTTCCCCAGTTGTTTTAATGTTGAGTTTTTTTCATTTTTTTACCTGAATACCTGAATCTGTTATTAAATATATATTTATCTTAACTGGCAATATACCCATGCCCGTTTTGCCCATGAGAGTAGCTAGTAAGGCATCTCCCTGTCTTTATCTTGACCTATGAGTTTTCTTGCTCCCGTTCTTTCTATTTTCTGCTCCTGTCCTACTGAGGGTGTGGCAAGAGAATGAGCGGATGGATGGTATTTTGGCTGCTAGCTGGGGCCAACCCACGACAGAATGTAGTAGTAATACTCATACACACACATTTTTAAATTTTGGTTGGAAGTTTCATGGAGCTTCTTTGAGTATTTTAGGGTAATTTGATTGCCATACATACTATCCTTACTATCCCTCCAAAATATGAAACCCATTATCTTCCATATGGATGTGTGATTGATTTTGTAATGTTTCACATGGAGTAGTCAGTATGCACTCACCAGACAGATCTCCAAATAGATTTTATTCTAGCCAGGGCCCTCCAGTCACCCCTTAGCCCTACCACTACTTTTCTCAGCTTCAGTGCAGTCCCCAGCAGTAATTCCCGAGTAATGAATTTGGGTTGATACTTTTTTTTTGTTTTTCCTAACTTCCTTCTACATGTCTCATGTTCGATCTTTATCCCAAATTTTATTTTTCTTTATGTTTTTTTCTTGTTTGTGTACCTACATAGTCTTCCTTTTCACTTAGCATATATCTGCTTTTCAGTTTCTTCTCTTGAGACAGATATATTGCAGCAGAGAGAGGTATTATGACAGCTGTTGATCGGGAGTGTTCATTAATATTTCTTGGATCAATGAGGTTCTTTTTTGTTATCATTTTGAAATCATAATGACAATTTTTGCAGGGTCTGCTCAGGATACTCTTATTGGCTAAGAAACTCATGATGCTTTTCTCTCACTGAGAAGTCGTAGTGTAGTTATTGTCATTTTATCTACAGACGTCTCGTGTTGGATTTTTACCCAGCTCCATCTTTTATCCATGTTTTATAAAGTAGTCTAATACCCTTCCTATGAGAAGATTACCCATTTGGTGGATGAGGGAAAGGCTGTGGATGTGGTGTACCTGGACTTCAGTAAAGCCTTTGACACCGTTTCTCACAGTATCCTGCTGGAGAAACTGGCTGTCATTGGTGTGGACAGGCACATCCTCTACTGGGTTAAAAACTGGCTGGATGGCCAGACCCAAAGGGTTGTGGTAAATGGAAGTAAATCCAGTTGGAAACTGGTCACAAGCTGTGTTCCCCAGGGTTCAGTGCTCGGTCCAGTCCTGTTCAACATCTTTATCAATTATCTTGAGTGAACCCTCAGAAAGTTTGCAGACGACTCCAAGCTGGGTGGAAATGTGGATCTGCTTGAAGGAAGGGAGGCTCTGCAGAGAGATCTGAACAGGTTGGATTGATGGGCTGAGACCAACAGGATGAGGTTCAACAAGGCCAAGTGCAGAGTCCTCCATTTAGGACGCAACAACCCCGTGCAGCCTTACTGGCTTGGGGAGGAGTGGCTGGAGAGCCGCCTGGCAGAGAAGGACCTGGAGGTGTTGGTTGACAGCCAGCTGAACATGAGCCAGCAGTGTGACCAGGTGGCCAAGAGGGCCAGTGGCATCTTGACCTGTGTCAGACACAGCGTGGCCAGCAGGAGCAGGGAGGTGATTGTGCCCCTGTGCTCAGCACTGGTGAGGCTGCACCTCGAGTGCTGGGTTCAGTTTTGGGCCCCTCACTACAGGAAGGACACTGAGGGGCTGGAGCGCGTGCAGAGAAGGCAACGAGGCTGGGGAGGGGCTGGAGAATAAGCCCTATGAGGAGAGACTGAGGGAATTGGGGTTGTTTAGCTTAGAGAAGAGGAGGCTGAGGGGACGCATCATCGCTGTCTACAACTGCCTGAAAGGAGGTTGTGACGGGGTGGGTGCTGGGCTCTTCTCACAATTGACGAGCAATAGGATGAGAGGACATGGTGGCATGTTGTGCCAGGGGAGCTTTAGACTGGACATTAGGAAAAATTTCTTCACTGAGAGAATGGTCAGACATTGCAACAGGCTGCCCAGGGAGGTGGTGGAGTCACCATCCCTGGAGGTGTTTAAAAGACAGGTGGATGAGTTCCTTAGAGACATGGTTTAGTGAAGAGACAGGTATGGTTGGACTTAATGATCTCAGAGGTCTCTTCCAACCTTATGATTCTATGATTCTGATTCTACTCTTGGAAAAGACAGTGCGATACAGTGAAATATGATGTTAATGACAAGCTGGTTTCTAGTTGTACAGTCGAATGTCCTAGTAAAGAATATAGAATCTATTAAAACTTTGGTTTAACTTGGAGAGTATTTGTCTGAAGCTATTGGGCTGTGAAATATGTTTGGAAGTCTTACTGTGTTATCCTTGTGAACATAGTATGTCCTTTGAGTTTCAACATAGAATTTCAAGCAGTTCATTAGTGCTAGTCATCAACAGAAAGGAAAATCAGCGAAGACTGAGGTTTAGTTCCCGGAGACCATGAGAGTTCATTTTGAGTGGGGATTTGCTTCTATGAACTCTACTCTCAAGTCAGGGCTGAACTCATGATTATCTGAAGGTATATCAGTCTGAATCATTTTCGAAACAAAGGCTGCTATATGACACAGTAGCTAATGTATTGAATGGCTTATCTACATAAAATGAAATTTCAGCTTATAGTTGTAACCTGCTTTTATATTTTGAGCATTATGAAGTGCCGTTCAAAGTCTAACACCTGACGTTCTGGGTGACCTGGGTTTAACTTTCAAGGCTATCACATTTCTGGTGAAAACTAATGTTAACTCAATTCAGAGCAGAAGAAAGTTTTTAAGTAGGACTTTGCTAGATTCTGGAAGAAGTTCTACAGTGTGTACAGTATAGTCTAACTTTGTGAAAGATGATGAAATTAATTTATAAAAGTGTTAAGGATGACAGAAGTGAGTAAGAGCTGAAATGCTAAACATCATGCTTTTTAAGCAACTGGTTGTACTATTATGCATGTGGGATGAATTACTGACCTGTATGGCATTATGTATATTATGCATTGTATTATGTATGTTTCTGACAGATAAGGATCTGCAATTTTTCTCTTAATTATTTATGCATCTGAATACATAAAAATGAACAAATAATGTTATGCTATCAATGTTCCTTTATTAGAATGTGGTATTTCAAGGAGCTTCATTGGCCATCATTTTCTTGCACTTAAGTGGCCTTCTTCAGCAGTAATTGTGTGGCTGATTGAACTTTAAAATTTAAAAAATGCTGCTTTACCTTGGGAGATAGCAACTGTCTCTTCATTTGGAAGAAGAAGGTGACTTTGTGTAATCTTCATGCTTGACAATGACTATAATTTCATGGATGTATATTTATTTCAATATTTTTTTCAATTTTGCTCAGCATTTAAGTTAATTTAACTTACACTAGGCTGTGAGCTCTGGGTTGCAAAATCTTTTATACATAGCAGGACTAGCAGCAGGCCACATACCTTGTCTTGCATTTTAGTGCTGATTTGCAAGGTTAACTTTTAAGACTAATAATTAAAGTGCTTCATGCAAAGATATACACAAAAGAAACCATGCACAATGTACAACACATTTTATCGATCTTGCAAAGACCAAAACTGTACTTGTGTGCCATCTGCTGCATCTCATTTATCTACTAAATCTAGACATATGTACAAATCACAGCTTTATAGAATGCTCTATAACTTGCTCTCCCCTTGCTTAAGGGAGTGCTTGGATTTTCTGCTGGAACTACAGGAAACATGACAGTAAAGGTGCAAATTATGATGCATGAACCTGTATAGTGAACTGAACAGAAAACCAAAGGTTTCTTGTAGCGGCTATACAATCTCAAATTCACTAGCCACTGCTTGGTATTGGATCCATGCCCATGCCAGTATTATTACTATTCTTATTATCATCTCCATGACTAGCTCTAAGGTTTTCACAGAATTAATCCAAATAGAAAGACTATGTGAGACTGTGAATAAGAAACATTTTCTTTCTTCCTTTCCTCTGTGCAGCATGGAGAGGTGGTATGTTTTACCAAAAATATTTATGTCAAAGCTGAGAAATTCTATAGGTTGAGTCAAGCATTTTAATAATAAGACTAGGTTTTTGCTCTGACCTTAGAGAGAAAACTCTCCATATTGAATTGTTAATATCCTAAATTTTGCAGTCTCCATGAACATTACATTTTGGAAGACACTGTAGGAAATTTATTTATTAAAATATATATTTTCTGAGATTGATAGACACTTACATAATCCAGTAAATATACATATAGAATCGTAAACTCGTAGAATGTCAAGTTCAAAGGGACCTCAAGGATCATCTAGTCCAACATTTTTACGTGGTATATAGTTTAAATGAGATGGCCCAGCACCCTCTCAAGCTGAGAGTTAAATGTGTCCAGTGCAGAGGAATCTACCACTTCCCTGGGGAGATTATTCCAATGTTTAACTGTTCCCATGGTACAAAATTTTCCTCTGGAATCCAATCAGTATCTCCCCAGGAGTAATTTCTACCTATTACCCCTTGTCTTTTTGTGTGACTCCTTGTAAAAAGGGAGTCTCCATCCTCTTGATATAGCTAGAAGAGCATTCTAAAATAGGGAACATTAAACATGGAAAATTGAACCCACACAATCCAGTAGGAAACAACAAATGAGTTCTGCTTCCTGATTACAAAATTTAGTTTAGCTGCCATTCATCACTGAGGAGTGTCTACAAACTGCACCACGACAATGAGTAGTGATGATTCTGTCAGTTACATTTAGTCATGAAAGAATGGGATTCTTCCCTGCTTTGTGACTTGTGCAGTATAGTCATTGAAAGCACATTGAAAGCAACTGTACAGTTGGTAGGATTCCAGTAAAACAGGTAAATTCCTTTGCACAGGTGTGAAGGACCACCCATGCTGAAAACGGGAATAAAACAATTCAGATCCAGAGCATCAATGGGCCAAGGGGAAAGCACAGCTCAACATGCTGAAGAGGCTTTCCTGCAACCTAGGAACATCTGTAGAGAGTAGTTCTTTTAAGGTAAACTAGACCAGTTGACAAACTGACCTCCCCTGTGACGGCTGCCTCTGGATGTAAGCAAGTATCAAGGGAACTGGAGATTATCAGAGTGCAAGTAAATTGAAATTGCTTGTACTACTGCATCAACTTCAGTTGTGTTTAAGAAAGCCAGCTACCACAATCCAAATTTATCCAAAGATACCTTTGCATAGGGAAAAACTTCCTGAACAGCTTTGCACTACTGAAGAAGAACGAGGAAAAAGAGAAAGGATGCAGACCAGGGTCCACATCTTCAGAAGAGAAAAAGAAGAGCTCAGTTATTTCTCTTAATCTATGTATAGTGTAAAGAGATTTTGTCTAGTATTCTTTGGTATAGTGTAATGCTGGTAATGTAGGAGGCATTGACCTGCCTTTTAGCCTGATCTTTTTGGTAAACAAGGTTTCTGTGACTGTATGCTGTGTTTGTTTGCCCATTCTTCTGCTTATGTATTTTTCCTTTTACTAAAAGGTTTTGAACCAATAGCCAATTTCAGCCAGAGACAGAGAATTAGGACTTATTGCCTTTCTATAAGCACAGTGAAAACCAGACATTGCCTAAAAGACAGAGGTGGAAAAACTGAAAATCCCCGACAGAAAGGCATTCAAGCCATTTCAAGTTCCTCTTCAGATAGCCATGCAGAACCTCACCGGCCAGTCAACACACGTGTATGCTGGCATCACCTCTCACCTAGCTGCAAAGCCAGGTTCACTTAGGGAAGAAAATTGCTACTGGAGTGGTTAGGGAATGTAAGAGGGAAAAAGAAATACTGAAGCAATGATGTGAAGTTACTGAGGATGCAGATGGCAGAACTCTTGCAGTGGCATAGGGTGTAGTACAGAAATTCAGAGGAAAAAAATACGGGCTCCATTAATTCCATGTTTACAGAACATGGACTTGACATTAGGCTTGACATTAGGCTTGACATTAGGAAGAATTTCTTCACTGAGAGGGTGATTGGCCATTGGAATGCGCTGCCTGGGGAGGTGGTGGAGTCACCGTCCCTGGAGGTGTTTAAGGAAAGATTGGATGAGGCACTTAGTGCCATGGTGTAGTTGACAAGCAGGAGTAGGTGCAGGCTGGGTCATAGGTTGGACTTGATGATCTCAGAGGTCTTTTCCAACCTTATGATACTGTGATACTGTGGTACTGTAACAAGGTGTTTTCTATTTGAACAAAAATCTCTTAAACAATAAGCTTTCCATTTTGTTGTGAATAGAACACAATGAAGAAGTCATCTGGGTAAACCTATTAAGAAGTTGATGACTAGATGTGAAGGTTGTCTCTGTATGTTTAAACATTATTTCTTATTTCTCTGCTGGCATTTTTTTTCTGAACTATATTTAGGAAAAATATTTTAAACCAAAACTACAGTTCTTGTGATATCTCAGTTGTACCATAAAATATTATTGGGAACTGTAAACATGCTATTTTTAACAGCTGTGTATTTGATACATTTTCAATATTAAAGGGAAAAACAACTTGCAGCTAAACAGGAATCTTAAAAGTCACAAGTGATCTTTACAAATTGGCAAGGGTATGCTTCTGGAGAGAAGGCAAATTCCTTGAACACAACTAGTGGTAGCTTCTTAAGTTACCCTTTCTGCTGGTGTATTTTACTTTAATAGTTCTGATTCTGATAGAATGCTCAGGCCTAGTTTATTTGAGGGAAAATAAGACTCCTCCTTTCAAATACTTACGAAAATGAGACTCACTAGCCTATAGCTCTTAGGATTGGTGCTCCAATTCCAGGCAGAGGTTTATTATGGAAATCTCAGAAATGAATGGAAAGTAGCCCACACAGTGGATAATCACTGTTTGCGAGTTTCCTCTGTGGGTTATTAAAATTAAAATGATTAGGTTACTGACTGTTTACTAGGAACAATTGTTCATTTAACTATGCATAAATTGTTTTAAAGGTGTGAATAGGTCTTGTCGTTGAATCAACCATTTTGCATAAAAACGTCATTAGAAAGACACCCTGGTGTGGTCTTATGGGATAATAATTTCAGTAATAGAAGTGTGAACTCTGTTATATACAACATAAAAGCTCGTTACCCTGTAGAGTCCACAGAAAGTGAGACTGCCACAATTCCCTTGTATATTGTTACCCTTTTATTGATGGAGAAATACTGTAGCTAGAAGTAGGTACTAAATAATCCTGTTAGCTCTGCCCCATTTTCTTGTAGACTTAATGTTGGAACTGAAAATATCTTGAAATATAAATTTATACACTAGCATAAAAAAATTTAAAACTCAATATGCTTCTCCAAGGATGAACTATTTGTTCATATGTATTTTGTATTTAATAGTCTGCAAAAATATACTAATAAGCCAATAGCGGGCTGTAGACCATTTAGTTTCTGTATCTGAAATGAAACTTCTTAGAACAACTGAAAAAAAGTTCTGTTAAATGCACTGCATTTTATGATCTGATTTTTTGCAAGCTGTATTGATCAAAACTATTCTGGGAGCAGAAATGGAACAACAGAGTAATAGCCAAGCTCCTTCATGCAACCAAATAATAACACGGAGCAGTAAATGGAAAGCAAGACAAAGAGTACTAGAGAGATCACATAAGATGTGGTATTGGAGTATATTAAATCCACTGCAGATAGCCAGTGGCATATGAAAAAATTAAAATAGGCAGCGAAGTTGCAAGCTGGGAAACATAAATTTATATCTCACTAATGTTTCCCTAATGGATAACTCCAATGCATGATGGGGGTTTATTTTTAAATAATGTTATTTCACTGCTAACTGACCTCCCTGTCCAGTCCAATTTACATAAAGAATTGAGATGCTTAGAAAGTATGATTTTTGGAGGAAAGACAATTTTTGCAACGTCACTCTGAAAGCCAGAATCAGAACAAGACTTGTGTTGTTTTAACTCAGGGAAGTATTACAATAAACTAAAATCTTGAAACAAGCACAGAAAACCAATTCTATTTAAATGTAATACTGAGACCATACTACATCCCAAAGCTTGGAGTGAGCTGCATTTCTTCCGAGTCTTGTGCTTCTGTGAAGCTTTAGAGGCTTTAATAGGGCTTTGGGCAAATGCAGGCATCCGCCCACACAGAGCTTATTTCAAGCCAGAGGCCTAACACTAGATTAACTATATTGAACCATAAATAATGCATTTATCAATTGCACAAAATAGAACTAAAGAACAGATGGCTCCTCAGAGTAAGAGATGTGGGGCAATGTGCTAGTAACGCCAAGGCTTTGGGTGGTGGTGAGGATTAGACCCTGATGTTGCTCAGGTGTCGGTAGTAATTACATTGAAAGTAAACATTAATGTAATTATTGCTTCCTGTTTGCTCAACCCTAGCTCTTGGTTCCCGTAGCTGTAGTGCAGGACTCTCTTGTTCTTAAAAAAACATGTTTAAAAGGCTATGGTATGTCACTGCAGTGTGTGACCGAACAAACTGTTAATTCTGCTTGGCCCTGGTTATTGTGGTTGGTGCTTGACACCATGAAAACTTGTTCATATATTTGACATTTTATCATATATTAAGTCAGTCTGTACAATCATACTATGTTTATACTTGTAAATTAACCAGTGTAAGGCAACATTCATCATACTGGTATTCAGTTGTCTACATTGCTGAATTATTAGTGCAATCATTATTTCAGTTTTGGCCTGGGCAAACTAGCTGTCTCCTAAATAATTCTTGTATACAGTTAGGGAATTATCAAAGTCCAATGACTATTTCCAGTAGTAATTTTGGATATTGTCAGTGTGTTTTGGATAGAAAGACTATTTAACAGTGTGGGTGACGGTCTTTCTAGTTTAGCTGGCTTCAGTGCTGGAGAAAGGTCAGAAGCATATTTAATTTATTAGCATTGAAATTGCTTCACAGTCTGGTAGTACATCACAGCTCTAACTTAGCAATTAGTAGCTCTGGGCCTGGGGAAAGAAATAGCTCCCAAGAAAGCTTTTGAGCTGTAGATTACCACGTGAGCAGATGCTATTGTTTTAGGCTAGACTTGAACCAAATTATGGAGAAATGGCTTAATTTTGCCTTTTCACTTTGCTCTGCAATAGCCTGAAAGATCTCCTTACAGTCTGTAAGTGGTGAGAAATATGTAGGCAGCTGCTCTATGTCTCCTTTTTGCTGTTGGCTAACCTTTTGGGAGATAGCTTTTATCTCCTAGACTACATCTTAGAGCTCTGGACGTTGATTCACACATCATAAAAGACATGCTTAGTCAGGCCCTGCCTGGCTTCTACCATGGCAATTCGCTGTCCTCCAATGTGACCTGATTACACTGAAATTATTGTTCTGTGGAAGCAGGGCACAGATGATGACTGCATGGTTACGCTGCACAGACATTTCAGAATTTTGGTTTGTGGTTCTTTCCTGCCACATCACTGCCAGCATGTGTGCTCTGGGAGAGGGAAAAAGATTTCCTTCTAATGTGGATTCTTACTAGAGGGCTGAGGGAGAGCCATACTGGGAGACCGTAACAAGGCTGGGGAAAGTATGACCTGGGCCTTTCCTGGTAAATCCGTGCTTGAGTTGGTTTCCTGGTCTGCTAATCTCATACATAGCATCTGATTCTGTCTTCTTTTTCTTGGCCTTTGTGGAGCCTACTTATTTTAGGAGGTGATCAGCAATAATCTCGACAGAAAATATTCAATAAAAAAAGAGGCAGAAGACAAGACTGCATCTGGGGGAATTTTTAGCCCAGATACATATTCCTTCTCGTGTGGCTCCTGTATCTCACTATGAAATTGCTATTAAATAAGGTAATGGCTTCTTTCCCATTAAACAAGAACAAGTGAGAAAATATTTTCACAAGAGTGACCTACTGATTACCAGTCTGAAATGTAGGTTCCAAGTTCATTTTCTAGATTTATTATTTTCTGCCAAAAATGATTTGGACAAAAAACATAGTAATCATCTAATATGTGGTTAGCAATTTTCCATCTCATTGCACAACCCTTGTATCTTATTACCCATTTAAATTAATACCTGTTAAATGAACAGACCTGTACAATGCAAACAATTTTTCGATCCATCAAACCAAAACAAATAGAGGACTCCAATGAAGTCTTTACAACACTACACCACACTATACAATACAATAAAAATGGCATTTATCAGTGTAATACATCAGTTAAATGAATACAAACTTTATGAGGGAAGAGAGGGAATATATATTTTTACCAAGAAGCAAGTAAAAGGGGAGCAATATTAGAATGAATTGGTAAGGCCAATCCTCACAAAACAGTATTTTAGAGTGACTGAAGGAGAGTGACTTTGTTTACTTTTCAAAGTTACTATGGGCAGAGAGTTTGTTAAAGTTATTCTTGCTGTTTCCAGACACTGGCTTCAATGTAGCTGACAATTTCTGAGTTATAGTGAGTGACCTTGCATGGACCCTCAGTGTTTAGTCCTCTCTGTCTTAGAAGTATCTAAGGATATGTCTGCACAGGTACATGAGTGCAGTCACATAGCTCACTCATAGCATTTGCTGCTTTAGCTGCCAAAAATACTTTAGACTTGTTACTTTACTTCCACAGCTGGGAGTAGCTGAGAGGAAGTTTAATAAGCTATCCTGTTGCACTGCTGCACATCTGCTGGCAGCTGTGTCCCAGTTCAGATCTTTTAGCTCTTTGAAAGTACTTCTGTTTCAGGAAAAACACCCTTACAATTATAAGGCTGAGCTGCAACCTGTCATTGCAGAATATATACTTATTTCTCCTATCAAGTAGAGAAAGATTTCATATAAATATCTTTATCAACCAAGGTGTGTCAATAACTTGCCTAACCTGAATGCTACCTGACACATTGGTTCTCTTTAGTTGTGTTTTCAACTGAAACAAATTTCTTGCTCTCAGAAGAAGCTCAAAGCTTACATGGTGTACATTTCTTGAACCCATTGCCTTTTAACCACTCTTCAGTTCTAAATTACATGCAATTTTTTAATTGTGAATGATGGAATGCTGAGCCTCAAGCACAAGATCAGTGAAGAAGTATGACCTAAAAATAGTTGGACTTCATACTTGAATCTTCTTAGCAGCTACATAGCTTTGCCAGACTTTTATCCTGGAAGAAGAATCATATGGACTTCATTCTAAATCTCTGTTACTGTATATGAAGCATGTAGATACTGTCTGAATACTGTTTCTGTTTAGACAAACTCCCATTTTTGACACATATTATTTCCTCATTTACGGTCTAGCTCCTTCTAGGATGTGTGTGAGTTCTGACAGCAGCAATATTGATACCTCTCTGTCTCAACTGAAAATACTACTTTTAAGTTGTGAAGTATAAAATATATATAACATTTCCTGCATATGCAGAAAGAAACGAGGGACAAAGAATGACGTGCAAAGTTCTCAGTAGAAGCTGAAGCTGAATTGCAACTTTTAAGACGATCACCAGCTTGAACTGTTCTAGAGGATGGATCTGTATTTGCTACCCATGGGATTTCTATTCTTTTCTGACTTACTAGCAATTTTATGTGTAAGGCAGACTTTTGTATTATGAAGACACTGGCATTGTGTACATGTTTGTGGTCACTTCTGATGGCTCCCTGCTCTGATAAAATCTGCTGTCTTCAGAGTGTTTATATTTTCTCTAATGAATGGATTTCAGTCATGAATTTCCGAAAGAGAATTTTAGTTCAGAAGAAAAATCCCCATTGAAATAGAGGTGGCAGAATTTTGCCTTACACTGTTTCTCATTGTGATCATAATATAGCAGATACAAAAGCAAAAGCTCCTACCATTTCCCAATTATCAAACAAACCAAGAGATAATATAGTCAATAGGCAGGTGGAAAATGCAGGCTCCTGCCTTGGTTCCAATGAGCTCTTAACTAATACACAGAGCAACATAGTTCAAACTGAAAAGCTGAAGGGCATTCATGTCATAACAGACAATTATTCATCATAGTCACTTCCTTTTGCGATTTGCAGGCCTCTTGGATTCGTGTTCCCAGGTAGACCTCAACGTTGGCTCTCTCATGCAAAATGATTATTCATCTATTTGTTATTTCAACACAAAAAGAAAGGTCTTTTCAAAGTTGGACTGTCCTCAGTTTCATGCTGAGGCAGAAAAGGAATAGTTTTGAAATTATTTTCAGAACATTCTTCTTGAGCTATATTTATGCGTTTAAGCTCTTCAGATTCTTGACTCCTGAGCCTTCTTTAGCTATCATGTTTTTTTACACACACAGAGCTGTCATGCATTAAAATTTTGGAGAAAACAGAGGCACAGTTCATAAAAACATTATTTGAAGCCAAAAAGTATAACTCTTGTAACAGGACAAAAATGATATCCAATGTAGAAAAATGAGAGAATCTGGATTTTAAGCAAAACTAAAATGATGGTCCTGTTTATCAATTAGAAGTATGTACTATAGATGTTAGAAGCCTTTTAAAATGCATTTTTCCTTGGAAATATCTTGGCATTGTTGTCCTATGGTAGTAAGTAATGGTCTGAAAAATTGATTTTAAAAAGACGAAACCAATACAGCCTCTGTGGTGAGTTTTCTGTTTTTCTTTTTATTTCTTTACACTTTTATTGCTTATACTGAACTTTTTTTTCCTGTATGAAATAAAGCATGTTAAATTAGGAAATACTTATTTGCAGAATTGAGTGAATTTTTATTATCTTGCAATAAATCTCAAGAAGCAAGGAACCGTAATGGAGACACTGAGATAATCCTGGCTACATAATACACTTACTAGGCACCGAGCCATGCATGTATGTATACACAAACTTTAAAATAAATGTAGTCAAGCAGAATAAAACAAATTTTCTAAGTGCAAAAGCTGAGCTAGGCTTTTTAATAAAAAAAGTCAGCTTGATGAAGGAATCAGACCACCCACTGCTGGAAGAAAAATACTTGTACCATATATTATGCCTCTTTGGTATCCACAGGCTGATTTGAAGCACTGCAGGGTGGAACACTACTGACTGCATAATGAAAAAAAAAGATGTATTGAGACAATAAAAGAAAGCTGAAAAGATTTATTAATTCATGAATTTACATTCTCCATAGCCAAAAAATAAATCTTCTTGTATAGAAGTCTTCAGGACGTTCATCTTAGGTGTTCAAATCATGAAACTACTTGCATACATGTTTGACTCTACCCCTATTTATTAAAGCAATCTAAACATGTGCTTAGCATTAACAGATGCATAAAGATCTTACTAAAACAGGGTCCACACGTCGGTTCTGAAGTCCTTTGTCTTCACTATGAATCTTTCTATCAACGAGAAACAACTTTTAGTTCATGCAGGAGTAATACTTAACTAGAACTTTAGAACATGCTCCTAAATACACATAACACCCTAAAGCTTTATGTCCTGTTCAATATCTTTATCAATGATTTGGATGAGGGGATTGGGTGTACCCTTAGTAAGTTTGCAGATGACACCAAGCTGGGTAGAAGTGTGGATCTGCTTGAGAAAAGGGAGGCTCTGCAGAGAGATCTGGACATGCTGGATCGATGGGTTCAGCAGACCAGCTGCCAGGTCCTGCACTTGGGACACAACTCCATGCAACATTATACACTTGGCTAAGAGTGGCTGGGAAACAGGGTGGCCAAGTGGCCAAGAGGGCCCATGGCGTCTTGGCCTGTATCAGACACAGCGTGGCCAGCAGGAGCAGGGAGGTGATTGTGCCCCTGTGCTTGGCACTGGTGAGGCTGCACCTCGAGTGCTGGGTTCAGTTTTGGGCCCCTCACTACAAGAAGGACATTGAGGTGCTGGAGCGTGTGCAGAGAAGGCAACGAGGCTGGGGAGGGACTGGAGAACAAATCTTATTAGGAGAGACTGAGGGAGCTGGGGTTGTTTAGTCTGGAGAAGAGAAGGCTGAGGGGAGACCTCATTACTGTCTATAACTACCTGAAAGGAGGTTGTAGTAAGGTGGGTGTTGTTCTCTTCTCCCAGGTGACAGATGATAGGACAAGAGGAAACGGCTTCAAGTTGCGGCAGGGGAGGTTTGGCTTCAATATTAGGAAAAGATTTCTTCACCAAAAGGGTTATCAGGCACTGGCACAGCTGCCCAGGGAGGTGTTTCTGTCACCATCCCTGAAGACAGGTAGATGAAGTGCTTAGGAATATGGTTTAGTAGTGGACGGATAAGGTTGGACTCAATGATCTCAAAGGTCTTTTCCAACCAGATGATTCTGTGCTTCTGTGATTTTGAATCACAAATAACATTTTCTTTGTTTCTTTTGTTAGCTCTTGTTTGTATTTCTCTTTGTTGCTAATACCATTGCTGTATGTTAAGTTTAGTTTCTGGTATGAAATTGAAGTGCTTGTCTTGTAGAAAGATAAAATATTTGATTTGTCTTCAGTGTACCTGTTTGTTTGCATAGAGAAGACTAATTCTTTTGATTAAATAATTGCCCCATTAATGTTACATGAAATCAGTACTGCTTATATAAATACTTTACTTGCCCCAGAAAGCAGACATGTTTGTATTGTAGCAGTTGCAAAATGTCACTGATTCTGTGCTATGTCAAAATGGCAGACATTTCCTGAGAAGAAATGCCTAAATTTATAATATTTTTTCTTTCTTTCAGTGAATTTGCCACCTTATTCAAGCATAGGTTTCTCTAAGGGAAGACTCCATTTTCTTCATAGTAACTTACCACTTCTTCCTCAGCTGTTGGTAAGGACATTTAGCATCTACATAAGGAGCGGTTTAATGCACATTGTTGTCCCTGTGAGAATGATATAGGAAAGATACAAAATGCAAAATTCAATTGGAGCACCCGAGTTGGGAAACGCAATGGTTAATGTCACCAAAAGTGCTCATTCACTGTATTATTGATCCAGATTTCTTTTAGCATTGTGTGACTGTAACTTTGATAACTGGAAAGCATACCCATGTTGTAGTTGAAGGGAGCTGAAAGCATGAAGCTTATGGAGCACTGTCTTCCAAAAATACGAAGTGTGGCAAATATATTAGGTAGGTAGATGGTAGATAATTAAAATGCCTGTTAGTGACTAATAACAAGCTCATAAGAATAAGAGTTAACAGTCTTAAAGAAGCACAAATGTATGAATACTTCACTGAATTCCAGCATATTTCAGCATTCACATCTTTCTAGTTTCCAGAGACCTGCTTTATTTTGCTACTTTCTTCTGTGGTATGAAAAAAAGCAGACAGGTAGCACATTTATTTGTGATTGTATTGTAAAAAATAAAAATGGATACCTTATGCATCTGACATATTTCCTATTTGCATGGCTTAACTAGAGCTCTGGCCTGTGGACACTCAAAAGCTACACTGCTGATTCAGCCCCTGATTTCATTCCGATATTGCTACTATGTCAGCAGTTACAGGTCTCCACAGGAAAGAATCTACTGGGACAGGAAAAATAATCAAGTGATCTGGAAACTACTCTAACTCTGAAGACCTAAATTATCTCTTCTGTATTGGGCTTCTGTTACTGGGGAAGTCATTACTTGTGTTGATCAACTTGTGTTGAATCAATCCAAGTTTTGTGTTGGTTATTGGTCTGAGTTTCCTGTCAAACAGCAGTCCTCTTTCCTTTTTCAAGCTTTATTGATTTATAGGAGATAGGGCTATATCAATACACTCAAATAATAGAAATGAAAAAATATTCCTATAGAAACTAAAGTGGCCTTTTGCAAAACCAAAGGTACAAGCACACTGTACATTATGCAGGCAGTATCCTTCTAACATGAACCTTACTTTGAACAGCAGAACATTTCTTGTCACTGTGAAATTCTCCAAGGAAGCACTCTGGCTGTTCACCAAAACAGACAAATTTTCTCTTTTCCTGGTTGCATAGCACTGTGTTCCTACTTTACCACTGAAGCTCTTTGCAAATCTACTCCCTCAGTCTCGGATGCTCTCACTGCACTTTGTAAACCAGCTCCCCACATCAACCTTATTACTTTGCAAGCTTCCTGAGGAACTTTGGAAGCAGTATTCTGGGCTCTGCTGATATGTATAAGCAGGAAACTCTTACCATCATCTAAGTTATTACAAGAAAACTCTTTTTTGAGGCACACCCAAAATAACTCCGAGTCACTTTCACTTTAAGGTGACTGAGTTACTTATCCCTCCTTTGTTACTGGAAAATTCTTCAAAGAAGTTGACCTGATAACCTGATGTAGGGAAGCATTGGATTAGCTGTACATCTGGGGTTACTTAAAAACTTGGGGCTTCAAGCATTCGTTTGGACTACTTTTGCCTGAGGCTGTTACCCATACAGGGCAAAATGATCTATACCAGCCAAACCATCCCCATCTTATTAAAACAACATTACTGGTATAGCTGTCAATCAAAGGCAACATCATGCCTCTGGCTGATTTGCCAGTACATGATTTTTGTTTGAAACTAGCCAAAATTTTAAAAGAAAAAATGGCATAGGGGTGTTCACTAGAGACCTAATTAAAATAAAGTTCATGTTTAATTATGTGCGGTTTTGGAATAGAACAAATACAACTATTTTAAAGTAAAACAAGTACAGCTTCTGTAAGCGGCAAAGTTAATGAGAGTATTTTTTATGTTGCCTCTTCAGGCAATTTTTAAATTAACAATCAACAACTATCTTCTGAATCCCTCTTCCAGTCCTGAGAGGAGTATATTTAATCATCAACTGTCAAATTATATTTTTTTTCTTTCAGTTTGATAAATTTCCTACTTATGAATTCAGTTTCATATTTACAGAACATAATTCTAAAACAAGAAAGCCCGTTGAAACCTTTTAAATTGTGTAGAAAGGAAACTGTTCCAGTACAGCACCATGGACCTGAATATGAAGTAAGAGTTTAATGTCTTTATAAGATACAGGATGTTCTTTGTGACATTTGATTTCTACTAGCAGCACTTCTAGCAAATGTATAGCAAATAGTCCAAACCTTAGATAAAGAATTATTCATCCAAGCTTGTTAGGAGAGCAAAGCCTTCATATGTCAAATGCTGACGTAACTGTGACTCTGACCTGTTCTCACCACATAATCTTTTGTGCTCCCAGGTATTCTCCTGGGTATCTTGCCTACTTGAATTGTTTATTTCATGAAAGGAAAGTCTTACGAAAGTCAGAGAACATATCTGGAGACTATAGAAACATCTCTGATCCTCATTTAACACAATACAATATTCAAAATTCCTGTAAGAAGTGTCCATACAGTGATTCTGTGCTATGTGAGGCTAAATAAGTTAGACAAAAATAAGAATTATTGCCTTGTAGGAATTTTGCAACAAAATTTGTCTTATTCTAACTCTCTCTTCTGTATAGTCAGAGCATCATATTAAAGTAATTTAACTGAATCTGGTCTTTGAAATGAGAAAATATAACTTCTGAAAAAATAGATTTTTTTTCTGTTTTCCTTTCAAGAGTTTATACTAGAAAGGACTAGACTATCACAAAGAAACTGGACATCATATTAAAGTTCCCATAGAATGATGAAATTTCAGCATAACAATTTAAATGGAAAGTATCCTTTAAGAGTACATGATGAAACACAAAGAATTAATTTTTATCTCATCCTGTAACGCGTGAGTCATTTCTACAGGGCCAAAACCAAAGCAAATTGAATCCAATGTGAAATTTTGTTCAGTGCATTCACTGGTGCTTCGGTCTAGCTCTTTTGAGAATATCCAGGTTCTTTTTCTGTATGGTAATATTGGTAGAGAAATCTTACTGCTTCTCTTAGCAGCTAGAACAAAGAAGCAAGTGAAAAAATAGACACTTGACCTAACAGTTATTTTCAAATAACATTCATCTTTATGCAATGTACCCAGAGCCTGAAATGTTACAAATCAAAGTTTAGTTTTTCAGTGAAAATTTGGAAAGTGTAAAACATTAAAATTTAGAATGATTATTAGTTAAGAAGACAATTCCTTACTTAAGAACACATTTGCTTAAACTACAGTGACATTACTATCCTCTCTGAGCAAATAACACTACTATTTCTATCATTTATGTAGGGTAGTTGCATAGGCAATATACTTGGAAATGTAACAATAAATAAAGGACATTCCCTGAATCCCAGGAATCTTAGAGTTTATCAGACAAGAATGTACAGTCAGATGCATACTGCTGAATAATGAAAACTTTATTCTAGCTTTGTTTCTGTGGGATTAGTGTGAGATATTTTTTATCGTGAAAGACTCAATTAGTTGGGTAAAATGAATAGGAAGGAAATGAAGAAGCAAAAGATATATCTTGACAGGAGAGGTTTTATTTATGCTGTTACTATATGTCACTTTAATTACTTATGACTAAATGGAAGGTGGGAATCCGTTTTCCTAATTTTGTTTGAAAATTTTATCATGGTTTTCCTCAGACACTTCTGTAGCAGTGTTAGCTGCTAACTCTATCGATCTTCCTCTAATAACTTTCGAATCTGAGTTTATTCAGTCAAATCTGCCAAGGAAGGCTTCAAAAGGCTGGGATGGTTTCAGAGATTAACTTCCACTGCTTCTATGATTAAGTAAAGGCTGAGTGTCTGTTTAGGTGCCACAGCAGTTAAGATTACAGCATGAGTTCAATCCCTTAAAAGGCATAGTGGTATCAACTTTGCAGAGAAATCCTGTAAATGATGCAACTTGGGAGTCAGGAAGAATTCAGCTGCAACTCATCACCGCTTGGCCATCAAAGTCAGCTCATCGTAAATCATACAGGGTGGAATTTATCACCTACCTGTAAATGTCTACAGCGTAGATGTGTACATCTGACTAGTCATGCTTTTTATAGTCAGCGGGGAGTAAATGGCATTGCAAGAGCACAATTCGTCTGACCTGCTTTAGACATCTATTTTAAGATGAGATAAATTGTGCCCTAGAAATGGCAACTTTTCTCCATTGACTGCAAGGATAGACTGAGGCAACTTACTCAAATATAGATGGTTATTTAAATCCCTGTTAAAAGGCATGGGAAATCAAGGTACTGATTCCTCAGCTACTTCATAATTTTAACTCTGAAAAACATGTTTCCCATGTTCATGACTCCTATGAAAAGTAATGTGACAACTTTAAATTCACTAAAGTTTTTGGAAAATGCTGAGTCAGCTGTATATATGTGGTTTCAGTCCGAAACCACAATAGCTGTATAGTTCTCACATGGGAAGAAGTACATTGTCTTCCATTATCTGCTTAGATGGTTGTTATGTGTGTGCCTGCTTTAGCAGGGACGTTGGACTAGATGATCTCTAGAGGTCCCTTCCAATCCCAACCATTCTATGATTCCTTGAAATAGTAGCCTTATAAGAAATACATGTATGAAAATATGTTTGTAATTTAAAAAACACAATTCTTAATTTATTTCTCTATCCACTTTTCTTGATCCTCACCTCAGCTTTTCCTTTACCCCACTTACCTTTCCATCCCTGCTTTATAAACTTTATAGTGCTTCCTTTTACATTTCATTCTGCTTAGCTTCTTCCAGAAATCATGAGGATGATTTTTTCAAGGGATACAGACTTCAGCCTTCAAACTCTAAGTGTTTTGATATGACTGTTACCATTCTGTTCTGCTTTTACTCCTGACAATTGTCTTGTTCATTTCTGTTAGAGACAACATACATTATTGGGCTCTAGCAATACCTTCTGTAGTTGAATGAGTGACTCTTTTTTTTTTGTTTGTGGGCTCTTGGGTACAAGTAGTAGTTATACCTGATAATACTAATGGTAATAAAGGCATAAACTTCCAAGAGAAAGCTGGAAGCTCTTGCTCTTCAGCAAAATAAATATCATGGAAAGGATTTTAAGTGCTGTGCCTGAAAAATGTGGGTTTTTCAGTGGCATTTGTCATTATGCATGTGGAACTCCATGCTTGGCAATTAATTATATGGTCTAGCTTACATCCGCAGCAGTCAGAATGCGAGGTCTGACACAAAAAAACCCCAAAGACTGTGCCTGTAACTCTTTTCATTTAAAAACTGAACCTGTGTGCAGTAGTGG
Organism: Geococcyx californianus; assembly: GCA_013389885.1. Classification (NCBI taxonomy): domain Eukaryota; kingdom Metazoa; phylum Chordata; class Aves; order Cuculiformes; family Neomorphidae; genus Geococcyx; species Geococcyx californianus. Next base: position 83,482 of record VWPV01008442.1, on the reverse strand, counting down.
GGAAGAATACTATATTGAGCAGACAGACCCAGCTGGTCAACACATGGCTCTGAGCCTGGTGTTATTGGCAGGACTTTGGTTTTTTTTGACCATGGAATGATCAGGTCTACTGGTGTCTGATGTCATACACCTCTCACAGAAATGGAAAAGGGTTTTTGCTCAAGAGCTATCAGGGCTGATTGATCGGCCTTTAAACTAGGTTTGAAGGGGGAAAGGGGCAATAGCAGGCTAGTCAAGGATGAGCAAGGGCAAGGCACACCAAAGTCAGACGAGATGTACCCTAGAGAAATTCAGACTGCTCCACAATGAGATCGACACAATGAACCACACGTGAGGTGTTTCTATATGAATGCATGCAGTGTGAGAAATAAGCTGTAGAGGAGATGGAATCCTTGGTTCAGTCACAAAGTTATGACATTATTGAAATAAGTGAAACCTGGTGGGATATGTCCTGTAGCTGGTGTGACATATTGGATGATTACAGGCTCTTCAGAAGGGACAGGCAAGGGAAGCAAGGCCAGGGGGATGATATTGTATGTAGCAGAAGGGCTGGAATACATGGAGATGGCAGCTGGTGATGGCATAATTGAGAATCTCTTGGTAAAGATTAAGGGTCAGACAATTAAAATGGATGTCATCATGGGAGTCTGCTATAGGCCACCCAGCCAGGACAGTGACACAGATGAATTATTTTTTAAGGATTTAAGGGATGCCTCCAAGTCATCTGCCCTTGTCCTCATGGGGGAATTCAATTTGCCAGATCTCAACTGGGAGTATCGCACAGCTCGTACAAGTAGGTCCAGAAGATTCCTAAATTCTCTGGATGATAACTTCATGATGCAGGTGCTGAGGGAACTGACCAGGAAAGGTGACTTCGTTGGTTTGTTGCTAGTTAACAGACAGGGGCTCACAGGTGAAGTCATGATTGTAGGCTGCCTTGGCCACAGCAACCATGAAACAGTCAAGTTTAACATCTGTGGTAACAATAGGAAACCTGACAACAAGACCTCAGCTTTGGATATGAGGAAAGCAGACTTCAGATTGCTCAGGGATCTGCTTAATAAAGTCTCTTGGGAAAAAATTTTTGAAGGTGCTGGTGTCCATCATTGCTGGTCACTTTTGAATTACCATCTCCTAAGAGCACAGGACCAGGCAATTCAAATATGGTGGAAGTCAAGCAGGTGAGGCAGAAGGCCAGCCTGTCTAAGCAGGGATCTTCTACTCAAACAGTGACATAAAAGTAAGGTGTATGCCCAGTGGAAACAAGGACAGGTAACATGGGAGGACTACAGGGATACTGTTCACCACTCTAGGGCAGAGGTTCGTGCGGCCAAAGCTCAATTAGGTTTGAAACTGGCTAGCACTGTGAAGGATAATAAAAACGGCTTTTTAAAGTATGTTAATAGCAAAAGGCAGGCCAGAAATAAGATTAGTCCACCTCATAAACAGGGATTTAGACAAAGCAGAGACATTTCATGCTTTTTCACCTCTGCCTTCAACAACTTAAAGAGCTGGCTGATATTATAGTGAGATCTCACTCAATGATTTTTCAATGTTTTTTTCAGTCCTTGTATTTATCAGCAGAAGCTGAGCAAAGAACTGTGGTATTTTAAAGCTAGAATAAGAGAGTATGGAACAGACACCTGAAACATTTGATTGTTTTAAATGACGAGAACTATTTAGGAACAGTCCGTGTGCTTAGTTAAATTTTCTTTGCACATCCAAGTAAGATTTTTTTGAACATTCTCAATTCCTATATAGACCCATATACCAAAATAATATTGTTGGATTTATCAGTGAGGCAAGAATAAACAAAACTTGAAAGTGGCTGTGATAACATTATCTGCTGAGCATACTTTATTTAGCTCAGGAAATTACTGATGTTACAAGTGTCGCTACATGGTAGGGGTTGTTAATTTATTGTTTCACTTTATACTTGACAAAGGCTCCTGATTTCAATCTTAACAGAAATTCTTAAAGACTTAAAAGGCACTTTGCTAGCCTAAAGCGATTTTTTAATTTAACATTTAATGTTTTTAAAACTGTGTTTTAAAATATTAGGTAAATTTCAACACTAAATCAATGAAATTTACCAAGGGTATCGGCAAAAAAATCCATTTCAGCTACATCTGACTGTCATATTTAGTTCTGAGTGCAATATTTTGCTGAATAGTTTCAGTGCAACAAAGGGAAACAAGTTTTAGGTGAAAGAAGTCGATGAGATACAAATAATGATTAAATCATGGCACTTGTTATCCACATGCCTTACTCTCCTCATTCAATTGGAACTAAAAATACTTTTCTCAAGTTTTTCTGAGGAGGAGAAGAAGGAAAAGAAATACTACAAAAATTTCAAGATTAAAATAAGTTTTTTAAACAATGCTTAGATATTTTATTTACTGTAATAGGGAGAAAACAGCCTGTTCACGGCAGGGAGCTGACTCTTTTACATATAAACACAGCTTCTTCGACTACTTTGCTGCGCTTCAGGAACAAATGAAATGATGAATACAGTTTCTATTAGGCAGAAACTGCAGGAAATTGGTAGTTACAGATTGTAGCAGCTAGAATGGTAGCATGTTAATGATTAGTTACTTTTTACTGTGTATTACTCTGATAAAAAATAATTTTTTCCAGAATTAGTGGCTAAGGTAAGCATCTGTCTTTTTTCTCTTTAAAGTGTTATTGAAAATATAAAACCAAACTCCAGCAGAACTGCAAATGTAGTAGCTTTTTGCTGTTGTAATTATATGTTGTATTTCTCTTGCAAATGCTTGTGGATAATTGACGCATTTGTACTTTTACAGGTGGGCTGAAAATGAAATATAGAGTACTATTGCTGAAAGAGGTATCACAAAAGATATGAGCAATAAATTATCACGTTTGCTGCAAACATCTAAAAGGCAATGCTTTTTCCAATCATTTTGTTCATTCAGCAGTTCTTCTGCAGACAAAAGGCATTTTTACACAGTCAGAATAGTCATCGATCTGTTAGAAAAAGACTCTGTGGTTATATCGCGTAGAACAGAACTGTTCCTCTCATGAAGGAAAAAGAAAAGGTTTTCTTATGTATTTTTGCACAATGTATGTTGTAGTTCTGAATCTCCAGTTCAGTGCCAGATTCCTGTTTGGAGAATGAGGAATGGCTTGCCTTTTCTGCAGCTCTAACTTGCTTCCTCAGCAAGTTCTCAAGCATCCACCAGCAGAATCATATTACCAGGGGTCACTGACGAGGCTGCTCCTGACAGTATGTATTATAACAGAGAGTCATCATTGTTGCAGCCATAATTTTTATTAACATTACTCACAACCTGTAAATGCCAAGAGTAATTCAGGCTCAAATGTGTTTCTTGCTCTCCTCCCCACAACTACTTCTTATCCGTTTCTTGCCAGCTTGCTTATCTCCAGGGTTTCTTTGAAATACTGACCTGCTAAATTAGAACAGCAAATACAAGTAGATTTATTTAACTTTGAAAGCCTTGTTGGCAAAGTCTTTCCACTTTGTTGTGAAGTAACTTTTTCAATGGAAGAGCATTTTAATGTGAAATTATTCTGTTCATTCCTTTTTATCACAGCCTTCTTTCCTATAAAATCCAGCACTTTATTTTATCAATTGTCAATGTATAACTTACTCTACAGCATAATAAATGTTACCTGAAGTGTTTGGCTCACTTTTCTACCTGGTGCTCAAAATATATTTCTGTAAGGACTGAAAAAATAATCTTTTATATGTTAGTATTTTCTTCCAAGTTGCATGAAAAAATCTTGTGTTGTTAAGTGCATTTGCACTATCAGGAATGGCAGGGGGAAGACTCTTATGTCACAGAAGTAATCCTCTGGCATTTTGCTCTTTGGCAGCTGCTAGTTCTGGTGCCGTACTCCCAGTTCATCAGTGTGTCACTCCTAGCTGCCACTGGGCATATCTACTTGGATACACTGGTTGCACTTCCCCTCCACGGCAGCTCTATTATTTTGGAAAGCCAGGGCAGAAGTTAGCGCGACAGGGTGGAGCAGGGCTATGAAGCACACTGATATTGAGGGTTTATTTAGATGGATAAGAGAGGACAAACACAGGGCACTGTATGCACTATGAATTTACTGCAGAAAACTTGGGGTCAATGGGGAAGACTCACAGGTGCACTAATGTATACCTGTGACTCAACTAATAGACTGATACCTCTCTGAAGACTTCAGTAGCTTCAGCATGGTACTGCGAGGATGTGTGGCTGAGCTGCGTTTTTTCTGGCAGATCAATGGAACAAACATATATGACTCTGCACCTGCCTATATAGAAATATCCAAAGACATCAGTGGACTTTAAATCATTGACAGATTAAAGCTAAAGCCCTCAGGTGAAACAGCAAAGTGTTCAGAATCAATGCACACCCAATGACCCTCACAAATGGTGAATAACCAAATCCTAATTCAAAATGGAAATTGTAAATACTTAATCCAAGCACAAAATAAAAGGTACTGTCAGTTAGAACTCAGGGCTTTTATTGTTAACTTCCTACATTTACAAGACAATGTGTGAATTTCAGTATTGTGTTTTCATGACAGTAAATTTGCATTCAGAAGCATGTCTACACCCAAAAATCCAAATTGTCTTTGAGATAGAAGCAGGCTGATGGATTCAATTTCAATAGCTGGTTACTAACTGAAAGCTTCCACTATGAATGATTTTTATGTTACAATTAAGGGATTTTTTTCTTAACTCCTTTACTGCTACTGCTACAAGCATATCACATGTCCTGGTTCTGGACACAAATGATTCCACTTTTCACGATGGTGCAACCGCAATCTTCATCAGGTGTATTAAACTTCTAAAGATGGGTTTTATAAATTACAAATTACAACATAATGTAACTTTTGACCAGAAGGGATTGTAGTGATTAAAGTCTGATCTTTTGACCGCATTATAGCATTAAATTTCCTATGGCACAAAAATATTTATTGAGGGCATAAAACGTAAGGATAAGCACTCAGCCTTTTTGTCATTATTATTTAACTACTCTAGTCACTGAATCAGTCTGGTTCCATTTTTGTAAATACTACACTATATGACCTACCTTGACCAATATATTTTACAAGCTGGAATCATCCATTAAACTTGTGAAATTACTTTGCCAATACAGCTTGTACAAAAAGCCAATAAGTAAAAAATGGTTCTCCCATGGTCTGTTTTAGCATTTCTTGCCATGATTAATATAAGTAATTGTCTCAGTTTGACTCTTCAAGGAACTGATAAGTAAAAGGAACTAATTATTTTAATTGAGGGCAAAGATACACTTGTATTTTATGCCAATGCCTGGAGTTTACACGCAAAATATTTTATTTGTGCCAGATTTGCTGCCTTACCGAAAGACACGGGAAGGTTATGGTGCGAATACAAATGTTAATATCACTTACTGAAAGAACCAAACGCAGAATATGCTGGCACTGTATGATACAGTAATGATTAATTTTCTCTGCCAGACATGATAAATAATGGTAATACAGCCTTTTTATGTTTCTGCGCCAGCAGCTATGTTTCTATATATGAGAAGTACCTTAGACTAATGCAAAAATCCCTGTCTCCAGAATTATCTTAACTATTATAATATTCACTAATTACACATATCAAACCAATATGAATACCACAGTATCTGTTGCCTAAAATTGTCCAAGAGTCTTCTGTGTTAGTCTAGATTTTGAAAAGTTTCCCACTAGTCTTTCAAAGACTCAAAACTTTTTGAAAGGAGATCTTTCAGTACTATTCAGATCCTGTGATATTTGTAGGATGCTGCTGGCCAGTGCCTTGCTTCATTTAGACCTGTTGTTAGACAGATATTACTTCTCTTTTAAAAAAATAAGTATCAAGGGAGAGAAAAGGGGTTTAATAATTAAAATAGTCTCCAACAGAACATCATGCCTCTTCTCTGTTAAAAATGATCTTCTTATAATTAAACACAATCTATTCTGTCCTTTGAATCTAGAATTAACTTGTGCAATGTTTCTATTATTTATAATTTTCTGTGTCATCAGCTGCTCAGCAGATTAACAATACTTTCTGAGAGTAATTATAATGGGAGAGCTTTTGTATTCATCAGACTTTTTAATGAGGCTATTAATACTTACATCTCATTGCATCTGTTGAATCATAATATAATTTTTAATTACTACATGCACTTGTTCGTCTTGTATATCTGTATATGTACGTTCTGATTATTGGAATTGTTTATTTCACAGAGGCTAGGAATAATTCATTTTAGACAAGAAAACCGTGATTGTGCCATTGTTTTTAGTAGAGTTAATATATTATAAACATTCTGATCTTTTGGCTATTGATCAGAGAAATCTTTAATTGCTATTCCCTAAATTTAATATTTTAGAACCTCATTCAGGACCTGTTGAAGACAACTGAGAAAGTCCCACTGATTTCAATGGCTGTTATCTTTGGTCATTAACATATTTTATTACTACATCTCTTCATTTCTTAAGAAAAAGAAAATATGTTTTAATAAAATAAAAAAATAAAGGACAAAAAGGAACAGTGAAAAGTAAGAAGAATGTGTAACTTCCTCAAGTAAATTACTCTCAGAAGATGCAGAACTTACATGTGATGAAGAGAAATGAAATGTGACCGTTTTACCTCCAAACCTAAAAGTCCATTCAGCAAAAAAATAAGGTAAAGCTAAAGAAGCCACCAGGAACCCTGGAGAATTCTTTAGCCTTGGACCAGGAAGGCACTCCCATGCTGCCCCTTGAGTCAATGGACAGCTTCACCTCACATATCTGCCTGGTTGCTGCCTGGGTAGATGAAGGGCACAAGAACTTAATAGTGGGTTCATGATTACAGTCATGATTAGGACCATGATTAGAGCCAATCTCTGGTCACAGGTAAAGAGTAATTTATGTCAATTCCAGATTTCTACTGCTTAAACTTGAAGACTTAATCTGGCAATTTCTTACAATGCTGTATTTAATTACTCAAAGACCAAATTTGTATTGTAAAAAAATAAAGAGGCGTCTTGGAATGGGATTTATTTTCATTAACTTAAGCCTTCTGACATCTAACCTATGTTAAGTCACAAGAGAAAAGCTCTTCTAGGGGAATCTGTACCACCTGTAATTATTTTACTTCTGAATGGGATAAATTTTAACTTTAGATTTCCTAATACTCTCCAGATGTTACAAAGAGGGTTTAGAGTACTAGTTTACAATGACATTTTTTTAGATATCTAAAATTAGTGGAAATGATGAAGCAGAGCATACATTTACACCTTTAACAGTCATTCCACTGGCCTAGTGAAGTAAAAATACATTAAGCAACAGATTAGCTACTATGCGTATTTAATTAACCCCATTTTTTCCATTTTTACACATACATCACCACAAATTATTGTTCAATTAAATGTTTTCATTTGCATTATATGTACACAAATCCTCTGTCTTCTTCCCACTAACCCCGAATATCAATGAATACAGAAAGACCCAACGAATCTATGTGCAATCACAGAAATTAACTCATGTGTAAATTGATACCATTTTAAAAACATGGAGCTAGATAATAAATCAATTCTTCAACAAGGGAAAATAAACTTAAGTTGATGATTATAGGTCCACAATAATTCAAATGACCATGAAAGAACACAGCCTGAAGGCAGACAAAATCTTCTGATGATATCAATGCCATGAGAAAACATGAGAAGCAAAGAAATAAACAAGACACATTTCAATAAAATTTCACCAGTTGTAAATGAATTGTAATACCAAGATAAGTTCCATGATAAATAATGGAATCATGAGATCATAATTTCTCTATTCAGAATATATAACTTAAACTACATCCCAGATATCAAAACCGAATTGTATATATTTGCATTCATTTCATTAAAACTTTATAAATTACTAAATTTTCTCTTTTTAAGTGATTTCCTTGGTTTTAAAGTAGATTATGCACCATTTTTTATGTTTACAATCTCTTACTCCAGTTTTTATCATCACTAAAATTATCAGCTGCCAATCAGCTGTGCTGGCTGTGTCCTGTCTCAATCCCTTGTCCACCCCCAGCCTACTCACTGGGGGAACAAAGTGAGAAACAGAGAAGGCATTAATACTGTGCAAACACTCTTAAGTCATAGCTGAATATTGCTGTTTCAATCACACATAAAAACACAGCCCTTTATGGGCTGCTATGGATAAAATTAACTCTTTCCCAACCAGTCCAGTATAGTGTGTACCTTTAAAATAAAGTAGTTTTTAACAGCTAGGTGTCCCGCTTTTGCTCTGTTCTCTTGGTAGGTGTTATTGAAAAAAAGTACTTGCAAGTAAGGATTATCTCCTAGGGAACTCTTCTGAAATGGTAATGTAGTAGGTTAGATGTCTGAGAAGTTGAATAAGATTTTGAACAGTGCAGAAATAAGAAATTAAGTAAAAGGGAAGGTCTATGAACAGGAAATACAGAAAAATAACAATAAGATTCATATTCAATTACAGCAATTGTGACCAGAGAAGAAATAGTTTTGTTACTACAACAGTTGTAAGTAATCATGTAAAATTCTGTGTGGGTAATATCAACTCAAGTTAGACTGTCTCCTAGGCAATTTAGACTGAAGTGTTACCTTAAAGTGAATGTAAAACAAAGTCATAATTAATTCATCTGCTAGTTCTGTAAGTAGTGTTTGAATCAAATAAAGTCCAGATAAGCTTTTAAACAATAATGTGTATTAAATGATTGCTGTGGGTTTTAAATTATAATTTTATGCAAAATGGAAAGAAATTAATAAGCAGTGTAAAAGTCACGGCCAAGTTAATAAGCAGGAGGCAGTGAGGTTCCACCCCTCAACCTTTAGGTGTAAGTATCTAATGCTAATTAAATCTTCCTGATGCACACTTACATATGTATAGTATCTAGGAATTCCAAAACTCTCCTTCCATTTACTAGGAGCAATGGTTCTGCAGTTCTGTGATTTTTCTAAATAATTACTACCTTTGGCAGCTGCATGAAAAACTTAAACTTGCCAATTGTAATTCTGCAATTGGCTTCACAATACTGAGGTTGTTTGAAGTAATGTCTAGTTGAGTGGTATCTTTTTATGATGACTTTGTGAGTATAGAGGGAAAATACGACTTTTCAGGAATAACAGGATATTGGATGCTTTTTAGCTGGGGAAGAAAGGTGGTCCTGCAAATCTCACTCAGGCACAGCCTCCTTTATTCTTACCAAACTGCCCCATTAGAGAGCTTAGAATCAGAATCATAGAATGGTTTGAATTGGAAGGGACATTAAACATCTAGTTCCCTACCAAGGGAAGGGATGTTTTCCAGTAGACCAGATTGCTCAAAATCCCATCCAGACTTCCCTTGAACACTAATAGGGATGGAGGATCCTCAGCTTCTCTGGGAAATCTGTTCCAGTGCCTCACCACCCTCATTGTGAAGAATTTATTCCTTGTATCTAATCTAAACCTACTTTCTTTCATTTTAAAACTATTACCCTTTGTACTATTGCTACATGCTTTTGTAAAAAGTAATTTTCCAGCTTTTCTGTAGCCCCTTTTGAGCACTGGAAAGATTCTATAAAGTCCCCCCAGAGCCTTCTCTTCTTTACATTGAACAATCCCAACCCTCTCAGTCTGTCCTTATATGGGAGCTTCTCCATCCTTCTGATCATATTCCTGGCCATTCTGGTCCCTGTCCTTCTTATGCTGGATTGCCCCAGAGCTAGATTCATTGCTCCAAGTGGAGTCTCCCCAAAGCAGAGTAGAGGGGAAGAATTACCTCCTCCAACCTGCTGGTCAATCGTTACATGCAGTCTAGATGTTTGGTTTTCTAGATTGTAAGCGCACGTTGCTGCATCATGTTCAGCTTCTCATAAACTGACATCCCTTCTCTTCAGGAATGTTTTCAATACATTCTCTGCTCAGCCTATATTTGTGATTGGTATTGCCCTGACTCACATGCAGGACTTTACTCCAGGCCTTGTTGAACTTCATAAGGTTTGCATGGGTCCACATCTCAAACCAGGATCTCTCTGAATGGCATCCTTTCCCTCCCATATTTCATTTGCAATACAAAAATTGGATTCGTCAGCAAACTTCATGAGGATGTTCTTAATCTCACTGTCGATATCGCTGACAAAAGCGGTAAACAACACCAGTCCCAGTATCGACCCCCGAGGAACACCATTTCTCTCTGGTCTCTTCTTGGACATTAAGTCATTGACTGTAACTGGAATGCCAAGTCCTTATCCACAGAGTGGTCCATACACCAAATCCATCTCTCCAATTTTGAGACAAGAATGTTGTGCGGGACAATGTCAAATGATTTTCCATTTATTTTTCTGGCACAGGAATAAAACATTCAGTGAATGTGAGCGATGTAATTTTTCAATTAATTGACAGGAAAGTAGTTTTTTTAACTTGCAAGAACATACAAATTTATTTATCTTCATATATGAAAAAAATACAGTCTATTTATCAGTCAACCTAATAAGTTACACCCTACACTCTGACAGCACTGTCAAACACCAAGTATTTTGCTGTACATTTCTAGCATTGCTCACTGACTTCACATAGGAAACTGTGCTCACCTACAACTGCTGCCATTCCCTTGCTGCTCAATTGCTCCTGCATTTTGCATTTCAGCACAGAATGAACCAGAGAGAATGGTATTACTATTTCTGAGCCTGAACTAATATGTTGAAACACAACTGTATTACCTCAGTATTACATTACACAAAGTTATCTCGCATCTACCTAAAAGCAGATGTTAAGACTTTGAGGATTAGAATCTTGTATTGTAACTAGAGACCCAGTTGGTTGCAAATATTTTCCCCAAATATTTGTTATTCCTTAATTGTTTGTCTGCTTTGTTTTATTTTTTAAATTTGCCCAAAAAGGCTAGATTTGGAATTATCTTCTGAGCTGCCTTAGATCAGCTGCCTTTTTTCGTCATCGAAGACCAACGATATCTTTATCTTTAACTCCCAGATACAAAAATGTTTGTAGGGAGAAAAGTATCGTCTCTTCTGTGAGTCTTTTTTTGAGAGGCTTTAAAAGAGATTCTGGACAAAAGGATGCAATAACTTGGAGACGGTATCAGAAACTTCTTCACTTCAATCCATTCTACTGATAATTTTCTGACTTAGGGTCTAGGATTGCCTATTGATGGAAGAGTTTCTCCCATCATATTTTCAATTTTCAGTGTTTCTGCATGAGAGAAAGGACAAACTCATCTCACTATGATAACCATTGTTGGTTTTCAGACAACATTTTTCAGTGTTACTCCCTAGGTGGGACTGAGTGGTAGGCAACTTTACAGTTGTCTCCATCCCATCTCATGCCATGAACAGGGCACCTCACATCTCTGCCTTTCTCCTACACAGCTAAAACTGGAAAGGCTGATTCTCATCCAAGCTGCTGCTAATATTTCAGAACATCTAATTTGATTGTGTGCTAGGACCCTGCAAGTGTACCTCTATGCTGTGCCACTGAAGAAGATATTTCTTTTTGAATTCCTATTGTCAATTAGCCTTGTAGCTGGCAAGAGATCAATATCAGTGTTAACTGAAGTTTTTGTGTATACTCGGAACAACGAGCTTTGGTTCATTCTCCAGAAAACAGTGTGATAAATATAATCACAATTAGCACATGATACTTCCACTGCAGTATCTTTAGGTATGTATTGTGAAAAGGAAGTTTCAAGGATTCTGCTTAAAAGTAGAAAGATATGGTCAATAACTTGCCACTGAAAGTCCCCAGAATCCTGAGAAGCAATTAAGACTTGGCTGGCTCTTTGAAGAAATCAAGTATAGAGTCCTTCCATAGTAAATGTTGTAAATAAGTTTCCTGTTAAAATTTATTTAGTTAGTTAGTTAGTTAGCTTTATTAATGTTTTTTTGGTTCCCTTTCTAATTACGCATCATAAATGCCAGATGTTCTGGGTGTACAAAGAGGCACTGATGTGGGGATACCAGTAACGTTTCAGTGACTTTAATTGTGCATTCCTATACTAACAACAATGCTGGGCTTTTGGTAAGTGCTTTAAATTAGAACTGTTTGGCACTGATATAGTTTAGAATATAAGTTACCATTACGGGAATATTCACTAAAGTTGATGTAATTTTGTACTTAACCATGTGTCTGGGTTTGACATTGATTCAGAACACTAGAAGTGCAGCAATAATATCCTTGTCTTTTACCACTCACAGAGCAGTCACAGCAGTAAAATTTGAAAGATCAAACTTTTGTTTGTAGGGGAGTTTGTTTGGTTGGGGTTTTTTTGTTTATTTTCAATGCTTAGTTTCACCTTTCTGCTTCATCATTTGGGCTAGAGAGCCTGAAAATGATTCAGCTGAGGTGACTGTCCTCATTGCTGTCATTAGTAGCAGAAGAAACTCCTGCATGAAATGAGATGGGCCCCTTTGGGCCTCTCTGGGTGGCAGAGACATCATCATCTAAAACAGTAAATCTAGAGACATGCTTCTTTTTGCTTCAGTTTGTACTAATGATGCTCTTGGATCACCCATTACCATGACGTACGATACCTTTGTTTCTCTTTCTGTGTTTTCTTGTCTTTCTTCTTCCAGTGTGTTGAAATTCCTTTAGTAGTTTTTACTAAAGGTCAGCTTTTCTGATGATAAGGATTGCCTTTTTTCCCATGTGTGAATACAGTGCTCAACATAAAGTAATCTTAAATATAAATGCACACGGATGTTACTGCAATACAAGTAATAACAGCCTATTGGGTCTTCTCCTAAGCCACATTCTTGGTAAGATATTTGAGTGTGTACACAATTAATTTTTATTGCTGTTTTTTCATTTTGATGTTCTTAGGAGCGTAATAATTGCTTTCCTTTTTTTTTGCAACAGTTGGGAAATTATTATTTCTTTTTTTTTGGAGTTCTGATAGGGTAAAGAATTTTCAGAAATTACGTTTATACTGCAGTGGATGAAGCACAGCCACACAGAGAATAACTCAATTACATCTGATTTAGACTGAAGATATGAATCTCCACATCATAGCACGTGAAAAGTGAAGTGCCTATGTAAGAATTACAAAATATTACTGTTGATTAGCTAGCAAATTTCATAGCATAACCTATTTTCTCTTCGATAGTACATGACTTGTTTCTTAAGGAAGGAGGTAAAGAGCTTCGACAGAGACAGTAACAAGCTCTGTTTCCAGTTACTATTTAGTTTGTAGTCAGTGACATAGCAATAAAATGAATTTGCTTTTTTACATAAAAGGGCAAAATAAATGCCCAGATTCTCCAGGTGTAATGCATCTTTATTTTTTGAGAAGGAAGCTTAAAGAAATCAGATAGGATTATACAAAGGATAGTAATTAGAACTTACTAAATCTGTCATGTAAAACTATTAAAGATTGCCACCAGAATACCAGCTATTTTCTTGAAACAGAAGAAAGTAATTACTGCTCCTTCATGGGAGCAGTTTCAGGGCTGAATCTTATATATATGTTTATTACATTCCAAGTAAAACAAGCTGAAATTGGCACAAATATACTGTCTAACATTTTGGTGTTCTGTGTCAAACTACGATCTGCAAGTTCAAACCTGCCATTGATCTTGTCATGGGACAGATACTGAAGCAAAGGATTCCAGCTCTGACAGAGAGCACTCCAAGAACACAGATAGCTCTGCAGCGCTATGTTATCACATTTGGTATGGTTTTGAAGCTTGAAGCTTCTTGGAAGTAATTTATAGTACATTAATGTTCACAAGGGTTTTGCTGGTTATGTTATCAATAACCTCAGAAATAACTTGTAGGTCTGAAATATCCATTCGTGTGCACTTGTGCAGCATTCATTATACTAAGTTTATGTGTCATAAAGAAAAACATCAGGACCATATATTGGTTCGGATGTTCTACAGTGGGAAAAGAGCCTTTAACTGCAGCGTGTAGACACATTTCTATGCAGATTTCAGTCCTCTGTCCTCTCTCCACATTAAATTCTCCTTCTCTAAGAATACTTATTGTTAAGGTCATTTTAGTTATAAGGCTTTACTTTTTTTTTTTTTTCTCCCTTTTTAAGGATGATTTCTGTAGAAAGCAGATTACTAGCTAGTTCTTAAAAGGATACTGAAAGTTTTTAGTTCTTGCCCTGATTCCAGTCACTATAACTGTTCTTAATATCAATTCTAGTAGCTACATTTATTTCTGCTTCCCTCATATGAGGTAAGTTATGGATTGTCTGGAAATCAAATGGCCATTGGCCAGGTATGACCGTATGAAAAAGTTACAGGAGACAGAAATGCAACAAGAAAACATTTCTACCACAGTGACACACTTGATAAGATGATACCTGAATTGTGAAAAATTACTGTAAAAAATAGTACCCGTTAAAAGACCTGAACTGATTTAAAATCAAACCCACCTTGATCTGTATCTTGGGTTTCAAGAGGTTTCAAATAAAATTGTCTAATATTGGATTTTTAAATTTTAATTTTCAATTCTTGAGTAGATAAACCCTCAACAGAAAATATATATATGTGACTGTCAGAGCAGGAAAATCAGTATGTCAAGAAGGTGAGAAATTAAGGTTGTCAGTCAACATAAACTTGACAATAGTTGTCCTGACCTGGCTTGTTAATGAAACCCAGAAAACACTGTATACACTCAGATGACACAAATAAGAGAAAAGATTGTCTACAAGAAACTCAACATGAGCACCCTGAACCTAACATGAATCATAATAGTCTTGTTGTGAAGCTGATTCTCATTCGCGGCACAAGGACTTTGACTTTTTTATGTCCACAGATTACTTACATATCTCTTGGAGTATCTGGTAAGAGAAACTTTGCATGAAAACAAACAAAATAAATTTCTTACTGTCCACAAAAGCAACTATTTTATGCTCATACTTATTATGCATTACCTACTGTTTTTCTGCTTTAAATCCACTTCCTACATAACACACAGTCTCAGGGAAAAAAACCGTGGTTTAAGATGAGGTTGTACATTTTGTGAAGAGAAACTTCCCTGTAAACCTATTGGTGTACTACTGGAAGTTTTTAAAGGTATGAGTACCTTTAGATTTACCAAAATCTAAATTAAATCTAAAGATAATCTAAACTAAACTAAATCTCTTTAGTTTAATTATTCTGCTGAGTAAATTCCTGATGAAAAATATCTCATGAAGAGAAAAAGTACTTGAATATAGATTAGGAAGTAGAATATGTATGTGTACAGCTACAAATTTTCTCCCATCTCCTAACAAAATGATCAGTTAAGCTTGGTGTGGGAGTGATACTTTTAGTGGGGATGTTTAGAAATTTGAAGTAGCTAGCTTTAGCAGCTAACCGAATTAAAAGCTCTAGTCAGTAAAATATGAATGATCTAATGAACTGAAGGAGAATGATAAGCTCTTCACAGTAATGATATTGTTGAGCATGGACTATTTCCAGAGTCTGTGAGGTTCAAAGGAAATTATTGAGCTTTCTATATCTGAGCTATCAAACAGGACAGGTGTTTTTTTTTTTGCTTTTAAACACAGGACTGTGGCTTTCTAATGCCAAGAACTCCATGGTTTGCTGTGGCATAATAGGTAGGAGAGAATTATAGAGTGCTTCATGGGAGAACTAGACGTGCAATTTGTGAAGGTGCAAAGCCTGTTTATAGTCTTATAGCCTCTAAAAATTTATCCCCGGTTTTCCACCTCTCTGTTCAGCCTGTTCCAATGCCTGAACACCTTTTCAGTGAAGAAATTTTTCCTAATGCCCAGTCTAAACCTCCCCTGGGGCAACTTGGTGGGATTACCTCTTATCACCTGTCACCTGGGAGAACAAGCCAACACCCACTTAACTTCAATCTCCTTTCAGGTAGTTTTAGACAGTGATAATGCCTCCTCTCAGCCTCCTTTTCCCTATGCTAAACAACCCCAGTTCCCTTAGCTGCTCCTCTTAGAACTTGTTCTGCAGACTCCTTTACCGGTTTCGTTGCCCCTCTCTGGACACACTTTAGCACATCAATGTCTTTCCTGTAGTGAGAGGCCCAAAACTGAACACAGTGTTCAAATCAGATCATCCAGTTCCAACCCCTCTTCCATGAGCAGGGACCCTTTCCACTAGACCAGGCTGCTCAAAGCTTCATCCAGTCTGGCCTTGAACAACCCCAGGGATGGGGCAATTGCAGCTTCTCTGGGCAACCTGGTCCAGTGTCTCACAACTCTCACAGTAAAACATTACTTCCTAATATCTAAGATAAATCTCGCATCTTTCAGCTTAAAAACATTACCTCTCATTCCTATCCCTGCACTCCCTGATAAAGAGCCCTGCCGCAGCTTTCCGGTAGCCCTCTGTACTGGAAGGCTGCTTATAAGCTCTCCCTGGAGCCTTCTCTTCTCCAGGCTGAACAACAACTCTCTCAGCCTGTAGAAGAAGGAAGGAAGGGAATTACAGAAAATTACAGAATGTGGAAAAAGGGACTGGGCCCTTGGGAGGAATATAGAAATGCTGTCAGAGTATGCAGGAATGTGATGGGGAAAGCTAAGGCCCACTTGAAATTAAATCTGGCAAGGGACATTAAGGACAACAACTACATCTGTAGTGAAAGGATGACCAGGGAAATGTGGGCCTGCTGCTGACTGGGGTCAGGACCCTGGTGACAGAGGATACAGAGAAGACAAAGTTGCTGAAAGCCTTCTTTGCTTCAATCTTTATGGCTAAGGTTGACCCTCAGGAATCTCAAACTCTGGAAGAAAAGAGGGAAAGTCTGGAGAAAGGAAAACTGTCCCTTGGTCAAGGAGGATCTGTTTACAGTCATTTAGGCAAACTGGGCACCTATAAATCCATGAGCTCTGATGGGTGCAAGATGATCTATGTGAATGTCAGTTAGCAGGGAAGGGGTGGACTCCAGAGGTCCCTTCCAACCCCAATCATTTTTTTCTGAGATTCCGTGATGTAGTGCAGAAGGGCTTGGCATTATAAAATCTTCAAGGCAAGATTTGTGCCTTGTAATTTTTTTAATAAAAAACCCGGTAATGTAAATTATACTGAATAAATAATAATGTTAATAGCTGTGGAAGTTTCGCGTGAACAAAACCTGCCTTTCCATTTTGAAAAATGTCACATGTGGCATGATAATACAGGTAAAAAAATTTTGATTGGACATGTTAATCTGAGCACGCTATGTTTAGGGGAATAGATTGCCTTTGTATATTCTTCTCCACTTTGCCCAGCATTGTCTCTCTCTATATATTAAACAAGCATTCTCTTTTCTCATCTTGTGTTTTTAATATCATACAGATTGCTAAAATAAATCTCAAATGTTCCTCTATTATGTCTCATTTACATCCATTCTTGACAGATTTCTCACTGTTTTTGGAACTGACAATGTAATAAAATGATATGGGTCATAAGAAACAGGAACAGATGATAAAGAGAAAATCATAATGAAAACAAAAATGAGAAAAAGTAGGGAAGGGAGATGAGGGATTTGGTTAGAGGTACAAAAAATATATAAAAAGACAAAATTCATCCAAATAAGATGGAATAGTGTAGATGAACTAAAAATGTCAAGAGGCAATTCCTTATTGTGTATTTGTACAGAGAGCTGAAAACTTGATGAATCTTCAACAGGTAGAGGTGAATGTCTGTTCATTGATGGCAGGTATCTGCGCACCTCTGTTCACAAAAGGCATGGCTGCACACTTGCTAGTATTTGCCTGTGCTGACATAGAGCAATCAGCAGGAATACTAGAAAAATAACTTTAATTTGAGCAGTTTACGAAGCAATGAAAATCAATGCAGCATTTCAGAAAGATATTTCTCATATATAATTTTTTAAAATTTTCTAAATTTTTAAAATAATTATTCAAAGTACGTAAATACTGTGAAAAGAATGTAAAACTACATCTTGTCCAGAATGGTCATTCATGGTTTTTTTTTTAGCTGATGAAAAATATTTTATATCTGAATCTTGGGAGCTGCTCTGGTTGTAGAAACTTTCTTAAAATAATTGATGAAATACTCTAGAGGCAAAAATATCTCTCATAATCCTATTGCTACTGTAAGTACCTCCCAGTGCTATGCTAACAGTTCCAGTAGAATTGCAGTTGCCTCTAGTCTCAAACTAATGCAAGATTGGCCATATCAGCTCCAATCAAAAGCCTGTGCAACATAGCATCTTGTCTCTGATAGGGAATGACCCCTTGCAAATAATTTAAGAACAGAATAAACACAGAACACATAAAAAGCTTATCTTGGGACTTAAAAAAACGCCAGAAATGTGGAGGTCAAGAATACCCCAGACATGTATCAGTTTTGTGTTTTTAATAAATGTTTCTAGATTTTCCACAAATATAGCTATTATTAGCATAGACCTAGATTACCATGTGTATCATTGGGATGAAATCTGGTTCAAATGATATTAATAGATTTCTTGGTCAACCACAACATATTTTGGACATCCTATAGTACCAAACAGATTTGTATATTTCTCTGTAAAACAAAATCACAGAGTTGGGTTTTTTTCCCCAAATAAAATAATGTGGCGTATTCCAATCTTATCTCTGTTTTTTCTTCTGAACAATGCCATTTGTCAGGACCCTTTTGTGTACAAATATTTTAGTCATTTGACTATGTATTCTCCTTATTACTACCTAAACATCACACTAAGAACTGTGATTAACTTAAGAGCAAAGAATTATTTTGATGTTCATTTTGTTTCTGTTTTTTCAAGGCATTAAAATTTTCTTCAAAACTATGATTTCAGTATTTGATAAACTTTTTTTCTGAGAGATCTTAACATTTTCACAAAAACAACCCCCAAGCCATCCTTCTCTGGGGCCCACTGATAATGTAAAGAGGCAATTGCCTCTTTAACCTCATCCTGTGAAAACTGATCCAACAGAGCAGTGGAATCTTTAACTAGAACTCCAGGGAGCTGGATGTTATAAAAACAAATTTAAATCTGAGCAACATCAATATTCTTCCTATTAGAAAGTTTCTGCAGATAATACAGCAAGGGAATATATCTAGGTTTTGGGGTATTATTGTGTTGTAATTATTGTGAAATTATTACACCTTAATAGTTAACTTGCCATAAAGTTTAGCAAACGAGAGAATGTGGAGATGTAAGCAAATCTAGTGTTTTAAGTGTATTCTTCAAAGATCTTCTACTGTAGTGAAGCATCTTTATTAAGGATGGCATCACCTGTCTACCTCCTTTGTAAGTGACATGAATCTTACTGAGACAGCCAAGTACGAATGTTAAATTGAATTCTCTCTTCTCCATATGTGCTCAGTGTTTTGGCTGCTAGTATGGTATTGCAGTAGGAATGACTGCCTTTAGACAAACTACGTTGCTGAAAGTGTGAAAAATATGTAGTGTCATTTTGCTAGGATTATTCACAGAATAATATCACTGCTGACATTGGCTGTGGATATGTTTTCACTGTTGCTGGCATATTGTACCTGTTTAATATGAACCAAATCAGAACAAGCATAAGCTATCAGACAGACCATTTTAATTTTTGCAGGGTGTCATGGTATAGGAGAAAGAAAGGAGATATTCTATTTTGTTTTGAAGTTACTAGAATTATAATATTTCATTAAGAAGTTAACAAAGAGTTCAGGCAATGCTTATGATAGCAAGGTATTCCACTTTATTTTTAGACTTAAAATATTGTAGTAATAAAACCTGTCATAATTAATTCCAACACCGAGTCATAAATAAAGGAGACAGAGAAAGCCTTTAGAAGAACCAGGTCTTCTGTTCTTCTCTTGAGGCCTATTGTGGGGACTTAATTTATGAGGCTAGTTCTTTTTTTTTTTCCTCAACAGTGACAGAGTTTCCTATTATAACATGTTTCTCTGATCTGTTGTTATTTTTGTATTTCTAAGTACCATGTCCCAGACTGATGAATTTGGTCTCAAGGAAATAAACTGAACTTGGACCAAAATTGTATCAATATTTCACCCAGAACTGGAACTGTCTCTGAATTTTTTTCTGACATTTAACTGGAGTTGAACAGGAACATTTTCCATCACAGATTAAATAAATTTGGAACTAAAGAGAGAATGTTCTACTTTACCATCTTGCTCAGTATTTTTTAGTCACAGGTACTCAAGCTTACTTAAATGAATACATTTCACACGGGAGAGACCAGTGGTAAAGCTATGGCCAAGACTATAAAAAAAGTTACCCAGAAGTCACGTGTTGTTGGTACAAAGCACGTCAGCACTGACACAGTAATTGTAAATTCTTGCAGCAGAGAAACACTGAAGAAGTTTGCTATCAAACAGGTAAGATGCTTTGGGCTCACTGTAGTGCTGGATCATGGGCTAGGCTGTTGAGTGGCATCCTCAGGTGGTACCACTCTGCCCACTCAACTGACAGAGCACTTGTTCACTGCATAGCTCTTCTGAAGGACCTGTCATTCGGTTGCTTACTCCCTCAAGCACCATTGCTCTCAGATTTTTATCTGATAAAAGTATTTAGTTTTCCTCTCCTATGAAAAATTCTATATCTGAAGTATAGTCAATGATTATTGGTTGCTGTGTTATATAAAGGAACACAAATCTTAATGCCATAAACTATGACAGGACATTTCTTAGGAAGGAGGACTGTTATCTTTAAAGACAGAACTTTATTACCTGTTTCCTAAGTAATTTGAAGTCATTAGATCTCCTTAGTACTACTCTAAATAAAGGATAAATAAAGCTGTTTTCTTAGCAAAGTTCTGTATGAGACAAGATCATGCAGATTAAGTCCATGATTGGGTGAAGAGTATAAAGCTGACCAGGATAGGAGATTTTTAGTTTTAAAAGAAACTTTACAGTTGATTTTTGGTAACTACTTTCCCATCACTTAGAGTAAAAGCAGAAACATCCACCCCTTGACAGAATCACTTCCTCTAATTTCGTATTCCTATCCTATTCCATAGCATTTTGAAGATAGAATACATCAGCAAATCAAAGCAACCTTCGTGGTTTCCACTGCAATTTGGGCAAGGCCTGTAGAAATCCCTGCTTTCTTATGCTGTTCTAACTTATACTGTCTTTACTGAAGCATTTATTTCAAAGAAACTTACGTCTAGAATAATTCCTGAGCACTACAGGCTATCACGAGTATGTGTAAATTAACCTGAAAGAAGAATTAGTTTCAGAAATCCTGGCTCCACGAAAGAAAGAAATTTCCTGGAAAAAAGGAACATAAGTAGAATTTCAAGCAGTTCTTCATGTTAGTGAAGTGGAAGATAATTTGAAGGTGGTTTTATTTTTCATGATCACATATACAAAAACTGCTTTTTCAAATGTATTTGTTCTTCCACACATTACTCTGCTTGACTTAAGCGGAAACTTTATTAAACTGTGAACATCAATGCACTCTAGGTAAAAATGGAAGTTCTGGTATATATATTTTTAACCAGAGAATACAAATAAATCCACCATTTCAAAGTTTGTCACATAATAATGTTCATAAATATGGAAACATATTAGGAACAAAACCTTAGGCTTAAAATTAACGGTAAGAAAACTTGAAGCAGGCTTTCACGATTGTTGTTGCTCAGCAGATTTGAACAAATGTAACACAAAGCCACCATTCGTTTTGCAGCAGAATACATCCTGAAGTATTATATAGCTCCTGGGAAAAAGTGCACAGACATCATCTGACATAGGCTGGTCAGAATTGCAAACATCGAAAAGTAAGTATATCATAGACAAAAAGATATCGATAGGTTTGTTGAATCCCTTCATGTAATATTTGTGGCAGAAGATGACTGTTCACCTGAAGGCAAATTGGACATTAATCATTTTAATAGAGAAACTAGTATATGGATATTGCAGCAAACACTAAAACTAGCAACCTTCATTTATCCTAAGTGAGAAACTAAAAGAGAATCATAACTCTGAGCTATGACCACCAGAGTTACATTGCAAGGTTCTTGATTTTGTTCACTTTTTGGTCACAAAGAAAGAAAAAAGACAAAAGAAACCACTTACATTTAAGCTGAGCCAGTGTACCTGGATTTATGAAAACACATTGTACTAACTACAGGAGGGAAAATGCTATGAGATATGGTTTATACCAAATATTTTTTATGCTTGACTGATGAGTAACATCTGATAGAGACCCCTAGACAAACAGGGAACAGATTTACAGACATTACTTTGAGAGATCTCCTTAAACTACTATGTGAACTCTGCTCACTTTGTGTCATGGAAAAATATAATCAATATTGGTGATAAAAATGTCACCACAGTTTACATAAATTAACTTTTAGTCCAAAGGGAAAAAGTAGATGAGCACAACCAGAAAAACATGAGGAGTGGATTGAGCCCTCATTGCTTGGTTAAAGTAACGATGACAATATACATAAAATGAAAAAGGTATGGCTGGAACAGAAGACAAGGAGGTAAAACATTCAAGTGCATTGCTGTCACATGCACTGCAATGACTTAATAGACAAAAAAGGTAAAAAAAGATTTGGCAGTAAGGACTCAAATAATTGCATTTGTGCTCAGTCTAAGTGATGAAATTGATAGGTTTAAGGCACACATCTACAAAGATGTCCAATAACGGCTAAGCATATAAAAGTAAGGACAAAGAAACTGCAGTTGTTACATATGGAGACCCTATTCCTAAGGCAGGAAAACAGTATGTGCAAAAATTAGATCACTCACAGATGATTTAAAAGAAGATATTTGATAAATTTTTCAAATAACAAACAAATGCATCACACATGTTCAAGCAAGCTAAGTATCCATATGTGCCAGCAGAGAAGGAAACTTCAGTGTTAATGTGTGGGTATAAAAAGGTCCTTTCTTTAAACATGCTGAAATGCAGTATGCACCACTTGTTACGGCTGCCAAAAGGGAGCTGGAGTATTCCCTTTCCCAAGAACACAGATTTCATTTTTCTGTATAACTTATGATTTGTAAATTGAATATAAATTTCAGTGCACTTTGCTGATTACAGCTGCCTACTTTGAAATGTTTGTCAAGTTTTAATGGAATACAGGCCAGATCTAGGCAATCAATGTATTGATTTGATTTTTAAAAAGTCTGCTTTTAGTCAAAATGTGGACTATATTAGCTAGAGTTAAAGTTCAGAAGGACATGGAGGATTTTAAACCACAACAGCAAGAGCATATTTTCATACCCTGTAAGGGTGCTTTCTCCCATGTAGGGAGCTTTCTAAGGTGGAAACTTGTTTACACATTTGTTTACAAATATCAGGATAGTGATTCATAAAAATGTGCTAGAAGATGAAGTACTTCTATTTGGGACCTGAAAAATATGGGAGTAGAGGAGTTTACACACCAGATTTAGTTGAGTTAGCTCTGACCTGCCTGATAGCAAGATCTGTCAGGAGGGTGTAATTCAGTAGGTGTGAGTTTAACTGGCTTGCAGTGACAATTAGTTTTATGGCGACAGTCAAAAACTGGGTGAGGGGTCACATATGAGACAAGAATCAATAATGACTCAAAGGCATTAATCCTTTTAGTGCGATTGTGTAACGTGAGTGGAAGGTTGTAAGTTTTATATAAAATATATGATTCACTGTGTTAAAAAATGGATTTATTTGAAAACAGTTGGAAGATAGTGATTTTCTTCACAGTAAGTTAATCATGGGAGAACAATTTAGTTAAGGACTAAGTTAGTCAATAGGTGAAGACAGCCAGACCCCTAATTTTACACTGCCAAAAAAAATAATCTGAACTTCTGCTAGTAGCGGTTCTCACGTTTCAAGGGAGACCACAGGGCAAAGCAACAGTGCAAACTGTGCAGGAGGTCAATTAGATATGTCTTGTCAGCTCACTAAGGGTTTGTGCCTGGAAGAGTGTTGCACATAAAAGTAGCTGGGAAGGTGTTACCAACTTTGCCTGGGGAAGGGTGTCTATCACTAAATAGCTCAGTTTTAGGAGAGAAGATACTGGAGTGGGGATGTGAGAAGGTCAAGGTCCATTAGGCAGGTGAAGTCTGAACTGAGTTCTCAGTAAGAAAATGTTAGCCAAGCACCCTGAACACCATATTTGTTACAGCATTAGCCTCCTAAAAGTTTTTTATTTTTAATTGCCCTAGAAAAGGAAATGTGATCTTTGTTAGATTATCAATATTATTCCTAGGGAATTCTCCCCTAGAGGAATTATATTGTCTGTGCATTTTACTAATATTCTTAAATGTGTTATACTTCTTACATATTTCCCCATTCAGTCTACTTGCAACTTCTCTTGGTTAATTATCATCTCTAAGAGTGATTAATATGCCTGTTATCTCTTTTTTTTTCAGAACATGAACAGAAATGTTAAATCAGAATGGACCTAATAAAATTTCAGAGATACAGAGGGTTCACCTGAAACAATACTCTTCCATTTAAAATTACCTTACGTTAACTGTCTTTGAACCGCTATCCATATTACAATATGCTCCTCCAACTTCATTTTGTTTCATTCTCTAAGTCTAATTTAGTGACACACTGTGTAAAAATCTCTACCAAACTTGAAGCTATACTTGGCTGATTTAGTTCCCTTTGTTAACTGATAATGTAATTTTACTCAAAGTAATTTAAATTTACTTTCCATTTTTATACTTCAAATGTTTGCACTGGCTATTATTCTTGACATTTTTGTTAACCTTTGAATGCTTCTTTCCTAATATTTGTTTCAGTATTTTGTTAGGGAGAGAATTTCTTAATCTCTTCTTTGTCCTGTTCACTTTCTACCTGAAGCGGACTGTTTAATGCTTTTTGCCCTGTAATGAATTCTGCCTGGAGACAGAGGAACCAAACCTCAGAGACTTTGCACAGCTTCACAGAATTCATCAAGAATGTTGACAAAAACTCCATCGTGTGAAGTCCTGGAATAAAAGATCTCAAGAAATTGTACTGCAAAACACCTGGTTAGTAACCAGGTCACCAGCATCTCTATGATTTGATCAGCAAACCAGCACAGAGGATTATGTCCATGCTGTCAGAGGGACGGACGGCCTGAGAATGAGTGTTATACAGTATGGTGAAGGAGTGACTTAGTCTCTTCCAGAGACTCGGTTTTGTTATCAGTCCTCCAAAAGCTTTAACTTAGCATCATCCTCTCCAAAGGAATATAGTATGTAAACCACAGTCTGTTTTAGAAGTAATTTGCAAATACAACTCTCAAATTAACCTTGATTTATTGGAGATTTTACTGAGTGAGAAAGTAAACTCTATCTTGTTTTCTTACTTGTGTTCACTTCAAGGTTTATCTTCTAGCTCTGTCGCCAAGTCTAGAACACACTCTGTGTTTTAGGACTGTTTACAGAGACAAGACAAGAATTGCGCTGCCTAGTTCTGCTTTCAACATTCCTAAAAGTTAATCTAGGGTTCTAAAAACTGACAGATGTGTAGTCGCACTGTTATGTCCTTCAAAGACCTTGAGAAATTATTGAGAATAAGGAGGTTAAGAGTTTCAATTTTGCTTTATTGAGATACTGCAGTCTTGAGAAGCTGTAGAGATAAGAAGAGTAATAACTACTAAAATAAATGAGAAAAAGCAGAGCTGTAACAGAGAACTAGCAGATACAAGAGTCTTCACAAATGAAAGGCTCAGGGAATACGCTATAGGAAATAACTTAAGGAACAACCAAAGAGAAAGATCTCATCTTTGTATTGGACATTTCTATTTTTGTAAATCCGTGATAGTTATAAAAAATTTGCATCAGGATCACCATCTGGTTCTGAGATCAGATTAGGGTAACACAAAGTGTTGTTCAGCCAGACTAAGCGAATAATTTGAAAATATGCTGAGTTGTTGCTGCATCGCTCTGCAAAATGAAACTGAGATTAGAGTTAGAAAAGAGACTGTGCAACATTTGATTGTCCAAGGGTCACTACAAGGAGAATTCACAAGACTTTGTCAGAGTTTGTGGTGAATGTGGTGCTCTGAAGCTCGTGTTTGTGATGGCTGAGGAAGCTGGTAGTCTTTTAATTTGTTTTCTGATTGTTTAAAATAAGGTTTAAACACCATGATAACTGTATTAGTTTTGATTTTTGGAAATATTTGGATTTTTCTACCTATAAGACTGCAAATTTTAGAAGCTGTGATCATATTTTGAATTTGACCTACTGTGACTTTATCCAACACCTGCTTCTGAGGAAACCAATGCTACAACACATTTGAACATCTCAAGTGAGAGCACTACAATTCTACACTAGGAGAGCTCAGTAAAAAAGTATTAAAATAACTGAAATTTATTTTCATAGATTGATTTCTGAGCATGATTTCTGAGGATTTTTCTCAGACAGTCAGTGTAATATAATGTGAAATGCTTACAACAGTTCTCAGTACAGCTATTGTGCTACTAATTGTTTATGCTAATAAGTAAAATTAGTTCCAACAGAATTATATTTCTTTAGTTTGTTAATGCAAAACATAATTTTTTACTGGAGGTAAAAAATGTCTGTTAATAATTTTACCTTTACTCTAGGCAGATTCTGCTTGCTCTAAGGCTGAAGAAGATTGTGTTTCCTCAAAAGTCCGGTTCTCCTTTGTAAATGCATTCTTTAATACAGATTTCTTTTTAAAGGAAATTTTCAAACAAAATAACTTGTTCAGAATGTATAATTTGATAATAAGGCTAGATGCTCAGCCCTTGAAAGTTGATGATTTTCCTCTCCACATAAAATTTTGTTGAAAATATCCATCGGTTAGTGCAAAGTTTCCTATTTCCAGAGGCAAAATATTTGTATTTATGATTCTGATGTCTAAGTCAAATCTGGTGGAGATGATTTAGCAGAAGCAGATAGAGAGGAAAAAGGGAAACTGCTTAACTGCCTGTTCATTTTGCTTGCAGCACAGTAGCAAGAGGCCCTCCAGTGCACGCTGTTTTCTCTCTCTAAGAAAGCACACCTGTGCTGTGGGCTCCTAGATCCAACTGGAACAGATGTGAATGGGAGGATAAGGTAAGAGTTGCTTTGCCCTGGCTTAGCTTTCTGATCTACAGCTTCTGCAGTCTGATTTTCCATTGCTCAGGAGATCCTGACTCTCTGTGGTGCTGCCAACCTTCCTAGAAAATTTAAGAGCTTCTCTTCAATTGTTGTAGCTGGGCTGTGTGTTTCTATAGTACCCTGATTTAAAGTCTGCCTCAAAAGTAACTGATTTGGAATCTATTGGGTTTTTTTGATGTATAGGATAATGGTCTGAAAATTTTAAGCCTGTCATTGATGGTATTAGTTTTCTAGTAGAAGATGAGAAAAGGTTAATTTTGACTTTTGTTTGGCAGTTACTCACCTTAAATAGAACATCAGAGTGTTTATTTACAGAAGCATGAATTATATTAATTTGTTAGGTGTTAACTTGGAAAGGTGTAATATAAGATACTTCTTTGTCAACGAAATAAATCCCAGCCATTATAGAAATTTCATTATAATAATTTTATTACTAAAAACTAAAGAGTTAACAGGAATCTCTGGTTAAAGATGGATGAAATTAGTTCAGCAAACAGCAATATTTCCTGAAAATGCATGGCTAGAAGAGGTAGAAGCTATTCATCAATGTAAATCCAGAAATAGTTTTATTCTTGAAAAGATATGTGAACTACTAAATTCAAAACCATGCCAAGTTGTGAAAAAGGTAAGAAATCACACACCCCGTGAATTTTGTGTTTAACATGATGTATGACAGTCTTGGAAGACTGAAAATGAAGCTTGGTTTGGGGGTTATTCTTTGCTTATTTTTTGGTGAAAAAAGTGAAATATAATTTTTCAAGTCAACTGGGAAAATATTTTTCTTTACCTCAGTTTTAAGTTGAACAGCTGACCT
Organism: Geococcyx californianus; assembly: GCA_013389885.1. Taxonomy (NCBI): domain Eukaryota; kingdom Metazoa; phylum Chordata; class Aves; order Cuculiformes; family Neomorphidae; genus Geococcyx; species Geococcyx californianus. Next base: position 55,738 of record VWPV01008442.1, on the reverse strand, counting down.
ATAAGTCCATTATTCAAAAAACTCTTCTTCCTTTAGGAAGGACTTTTCTACCATGAAAACATATTCTACTGTTCTTTTTTCTGCTCCAGCATCCTTCACCTCTGTGAATCCTTTCCACTGAGTTTCTGGTAACAACCTTAGCAATCTCCTTCAGTGATAAAAGTCTCACATTTGTTGATCTGTTGCTTAGTTACATCCTTCTAGAATAAAACTTTGAAGACCTGACTTGCTTTGGCAAAGAGTCTTACCATTCAAGGCTGCTCCATTTGAACAGATGATCATTGAAGATTAATAAGCCTTATTGTCTGGCAGTTCCACAGAATTTGAGGTATATCTTGTCTACTACTCTGGAATTATTCCTTTATGGAGACAAAATGTAGTACTGACTGTGATTAAATTTGTACTCAAAATATTTTTGAAGTCTGCCTGACAATTACAAAGTAATTTCTCAAGGAAATGGAAGGAATTATTTCTAGATGTACAGCATTGCCAAATTGTCATATAAATTTATATCAAAACACCTTCTATACAAGGATTAAGACACTTTAAATCTTTTGCTCTGTGTTTTCATTTCCACTTACTAAATGAATCTGCTACTTAATACAAAAAAATGTAGGAATATAGAATTTTTGCATTCCTAAAAAATAGTGGAAGTGGTCAGGTAGTTTTACCAGATCATTTTAGGTCTCTTCAAATTGAAAATATTCTATGGTATTCTACTCTATGCTATGCTACACTATTCACTATTGAGTAAATTCAAGAAAACAAATAATTTCTCATTTGGGAAATACTAAATATAAATTGATATATTGAATGTGATAAAAATATCAAAAAACTTTCTGATGCATGGCTTGGATATTTCTCTTATACAGCAATCATTTTCTTTTTTGAGCTCAGTGCAGAAACAGTTTGAAAAATGTATTTGCCAATGTGATTCATGAGGTCAGATTCAGTATTCATAACAATTTCATCTGACCTTAAGAATGTGAAATTCTAATTCTGTCCATAGCTTTGTTTTGATTTCTAGTATTTAGAATGTGTTCATCCTACATTCTTTATGATCTTGCAAGTTTCTCTTTAAAAGTATATCAGATATACTCAGATCAATAAGCTTCTTCAGTTACTCCTGAAACAAGAAAGCTATAAGAAAAATTAAATACCCATTCCTTTAAAAATGTTATATTAATTAAAAGCTTTTATTTCACATTGAAATAGTTCCAAAATTCTAATTTTGAGACCCGTAATTAGAGGGCAGTAGTATTATGTTGCATAGTTAGTAATGTACATATGAAAGAGTTTAGATTAATGTAGTACTAAGTATATAGCAGTCTATTCTATTCAGGTTCTTATAACTTTGTTAGGTTATCTGAACAGCTTCAAGATTTTCAGTTAGTGAACTGACTTAACACCTCATCAGTATTCTACTATTCTGAGTTTTTTTAAAGTACTGTAATAGTACAAATACATCATATTATTTTTTGATTATTATCTTTAAGATCATAAACAAGTGAATGACATTTCTACTTAAGAGTACTTTTATAGGGTAGAAGTGCTCTCAATTTACCAAGTCAATCAAAATCTTGTACAAGTCTTTTGATGTGCATGGCAACAGTTCTGCTACCTCTGACATACTTTTTCTGTGTGATTCAACCCTACTACTGATGCTTCAGTATTTCACTTGATTAATAAAATTATTTCCCATGCTGAGAACGGTTAAATAGTTAACAAGTATGTCGAAAAAGGATGAATGTTTAGGTTGACTTTTTGTCAATTAATCTCTAGAACTGGACAAACTCAGTTTTCATAAACTTATTTCTCTAATATTTCCTGTAAGGTTATTTATTCAAAGCATGTAAATGCTTAGTCTGCTAACCTTTGTGTATATCTGAAATAAACTATGATTATAGATTAAAAAGAATATTATTCCTCTAAGGTTTTCCAGATTTGAATATACATACATACGTACATAGATAAAAACTCAGGCACTCACAGACTGACACAGAGAGATTATTCTTGATTTCAAAGTCACAAGTATATACACAGCTCAAGCTATTAGGACACGAACAAAGAAAAAAATCTATTACTTCCTAAGTGTAATGAGAAAAGCTTCTACAAGGAGAATAAACATACAAATATGAATAAATTTGGCATAGTTGATATGTATTGAACTTGATGGTTTCCTTTTACATGTCCTGAATGTTGAATGTTGAAATCATTGCTTAATTAGACAAGATGGAGTAGGTGGAAGGAAAGCAAGGTTTTATTTCTATTAAAACTACTATTATATATACTTTTTACTTACTGGTTACATTTATATTGCTTTAATACAGTGTGATACATATATGTCCCTGTTAATCTTTAATGAGATGACAAAAATACCCAAAGCAACCTAACTGTGGTGGCACAGACCTGATAAAAGGCTAATTTACTCTGTTACAAGTCAGGGACATCAGATGGACTCAAGCAGGCAAATGAGAGAGAGAAGGAAACAGGGAGATGATGCAAGATCAGCAGTCCAGGTCTTTTGAAGGAAGCATGTAAAGGGACAAACTCATGGATTAGCGTTACCATGAGACAAGCGTACAGATGTTTGTGCTGCCCTTTTCCCTAAGAGAAAAGCACACAGAGGATTCCTGAAGGAGTGGCCTTTTTTGAAAATGGGCATGACGGAGACTGGAGTCACTGTATGAAGAAATTTGGGAGTCAGTCAGCCAACTGATGGTAACTGATATGAGATGCTAAAGAAGCTTGCTGTTTTTACTTCACTAAAGGGCAAATTAAGGGAAGGACACACACACGTACACACATATATGTATAAATAGATTTTTGAAGTAAACTCACTGACTCACGGAGAAAAGTAAAGAGAAACTCAGTACCTTGGAGCTGAAAGCATCCACACTCAGGCTGGGGGTAAGTGGTGTGTTTTCAATTGTGGGAAGAATTAACGCCTTACATTTGATTGTAGGCTCCATCAAAGACAAATCCTGTTATGGATTTTTCTACATATTTTGAGCATGCTCTTTCCTCCTGCCACTCTGAGCCTGTAAGGCAAGTGGTTTATTCATTAAACAGCCACCAAACAGTATGATGTGTTGGTACAAAGCCGGGCTGGATGCAATGTGACTAACACTACCAAGTGTCCAGTCTTAGTTTTGGTACAAGGTCATGTTAATGCACATTAATACCACCTTCAGGCTGAAAACTGTCTGATATTTAATAGCTTGGGAAATAAGCAGAACAAATATCCAACTTCTCATGTACATGTATCCTTGGAGAAATGCTGTAGTGATAATGCTGATATCATCAATAGCCCAGTTGAAAAAGACAATGAAGTTCCTGGTGATGTGCTGTTTAGTAGAAAAGCCCACATTAACACCACTCTTCTGGTGATAAAATCTGTTACTCTAAGTGAAAACAAATGAAAAATGGGAGAGATCAAATAGGGAGGAATGACTGAAATATTATTATTTGAAAGGTCACATCTGCTATTCATTACTGTATTTAAAATTATTTCCACCAGTACAATGATCATCATGTCTTGCCTGAGCTGCTTGCTTGTTTCAGTCTTGCCATGTTGTGATTTGTGTCCGCACAGAAATAAGAAAATCTTTTATTGTCATGGTTTGACAGGGAGTGACAAAATGAAATGCCATAAATTATTTATCCCTTATTTATTATTCTTACATCCATCACATTCATGAACATTGCTCTCTATGAATTTTAATTCATTTATTCATTTAAATGCATCCTTCTAGGTTTTTTTAGGATTCAAAGATGATGATTATGTAAAAGTTGAAGTAGCTCTCTCTGGAGAAGTTGGACAAATGGGCAGAGAGTATTATAATGACATTTAAGTCCATTAAGTATAACTCTTCATGAAATCTACTGAAGTTTGTAAATAAAAATCATATTCTTATTTTCTGAATTATTTAATCTTTGATTATATTAAATCAATTCTTATTTACCATTCTTGGAACAATGACTGATATAATTATTTTAAAGTAGTTTAAATGAAGTTTTTTCTCTTATTATAGTGATATTGGATAAAGACTTCCATACATGCTAATGCACAGCTGCTGGTATTTCTGGTGTCTATGAAGAAAATGCTGCTTGTGGCCACTAGATGTCTTAGAGAAATATCATTGAGTATCTTAAAAACGCACAGGAAATTTTAAAAAAAGATGAAAACTTTGAACAGCTTGCTTTTAATTTATACTATTATAAATATTATATACTATATACTATTATACTATTTATATATTCCAAGCATGGAAACCTTCATGAAAGCCAAAACCTTTTTATTATGTTTTGTTTTTTTTCAATAAAATAGCTAAAAGACTTAATGCATTTTTTACCTAAAAGCCTCCATAGTAGATCATCAGTTTCCTTATAGTTGATGGAGTGAATAGCCAACAGCAGATGCACTGGGATAATTCCTCTTTTCATGTTGTAACCTGAAGTCCTAATTAACATAAGTTCAGGGCAATTAAGCAAGGGCACATAGAAAAAATGATTATTCAAGAATCATGATACTGTACCGTATTCTAGTTTCTGAGAAGCATTTTGGAGACAAGCATTATTTGCATAGATTTCCATTTGTTTTTGTGAGTATTCTGAGATCTGAGCAGACTTAAGAACAACTTCTGGTTCAAGCACTAAGTGTTAGTTGTGTTGGTTTGAGAACTTTTTTCATTCACTTACAACCATTGCCAAACAACATAGGAAAAAAACCTAATTCAAAGTTGCTGGACAACATCTGATTGTTTTCTATGGGCATCTGCCTGTTTATTCTCTCTTGCTTTGCCTTCAACCTCACATGAATATGGAAATAAGTCACAGAAAGTGGAGTAGCCTGAAGAGGAGACTTTGTCATCCTGCCACTGAAGATATTTTAAATATGGTGACGTATTTGTGTATAAAGAAAATTCCTCAGTTATGTTTTGGATAGAATCATATGCTTCTGAATCTTCCCCACATTCTTTTTCTTTTTTTTTAATTTATAGTCTGATACAAAGCATATTGCTTTTTTTATTTGAATTGGGATTTAAGGTGACATGGCAACTGTTAATAACTTACTTTTATGCCCTATTTATTAGCAGAGAATATATCGTTAGTGGAACAAAGGAAAAATAACCAAACAACCCACCTTTAGTCCAGCAGCGTGGGACATTCATCTGAGGGAAAAAAGGAGAATTTTGGTGCTTTTTAAATGGTCAAGTTTTTTATGGGTACTTTAATTTCAAACACCTCATGAGTTAACGTTTCTTAATATGTCTCTGTACTGGGCCTGGTTGGGATGCAGTTCTTTATTTTCTTCATAGCAGCCTATATGGTTCAGTATTGTGGCTAAACCAGTGTTGATAAACTAATATTTTGGCTATTGCTGAACAGTGCCTGCATAGGGTCAAGTCTTTGACTTTATCCCACTTTATCAGTTCTCCCCTGCAAACAGACTATAAGATTGTGCAAGTTACAATGACAAATGTAAGAGCAGTATTCAAATATATGTAATACACTCCTGGATATATTCTTTTCCTTCATCTTAAAACCTTAATCCTGTTCCCATTGAAGCACTGCCTTTCACCAGTAACATCTGAGTTAGTTTAAATCAGAGATGTACTTAGTGAAAAATGATACACGGTTTCCCAAAGGTATGAATTAACAATTTTTTCTTTTGTTTGAAAAGCTTGAAAAATCATTCTTAATTCCTCAACTTTCCCAGTTCCCCAATAAAAACATAATTATGCATTGCTGAGAAAATATCTTCCTTGCAATAAGATTTTTCATTCTTTAGATGAAAATGGAAATAAATGAAGTTCAGATGTCAGCAGTTTCCCATGCTTTCTTCTCCAGTGTGAGACACTGTCAAGTGCTGTAGCAATGTTTGATGCTTCCCTGTTGTTGTTTACTGGAGGACCAAAGAGCTTCCATAATTCATCCTTGTGCACGATTTTCATGGGTAATCTTTTTCTAACTGAATGTTCATTGATTTTTGCTTTTGTTGTTGTTGTTGTACATAAAATACAGTTAGGAATAATTCCTCCTTAAAGCTAGATCATATAGAAATATGACTTTTCATGCACATGCCTTATCTTTTTTTTTCTCATTTTACAGTTGCTTTATATCACAGGTTATATACCATGTTTATGGCCTTTCAGAAATGTGACTTGCCTGCATCACACCCATTGAGCAATCTTCTGTCTTTTCTCAGCCTTCAGACCCTTATGACCAGTCTTTCAGATACAAACCCAGAATCTTATGCACTGTTAAAATTCTCACATTTGGCTTTCTGCTCTCATCTTGCAATAACAGGAACTGATAGAGGCTGGTTTACTGAGTGAAAGCAAGCTGGTAATTAATAGACAGATGGTGAAGTAGAGATTGGATTCTGATCCTGAAAATCAAGAGCTTTTCAGCCACAGAAATAAGGTGTGGTTGGCATCCTTACTCAGATGCAGAGGGCAGGGAGAGTGTGCAGAGGGCCCAAATGAAGGGCAGAAATTTCCAGGGAATGTGGATTCATGAGGCGGAGAAAAGGACATTTCCCACTCATTTCTACACATCAATATGAGTAAATGAGGATGTCTTTCTCTTTAGGGAACTTTTGGAGGGGTCATCCTTGAAGCAGAACAGAAGTTTTGACCATGGCAAGAGTTGGCTGTGTTGTATTTGAATGTAACCTTATTTAGCCCTGGCTTCGGAGGTACATCTCAGAGTCAACAAAGACTGTCTATGTCAATAAGCATTTTTCAGAAATGGTCCCAGACCTGTTATCTAGCGTTTGTTTTTCATTATGCAGTCACTTTTAATGGATTTATCTAATGACTAAAGACAAAAAGTGCAGTCATTCTTCTTCTTGCTGCTTCACGGGTATGTCTGTTTCTTTCCCACCAAAGATAAATGATTTTAGATAATATATTCCAAATATTCTGGAAATATTTCTTATATCAAAGGGTCAAGATGCAATTTCCATAATAATACTTGTACTTTCTGTGGGCATCCAGTTTGATGTCACACAGTGAGACAGACAGGTTCATTTACTGCGGTGTTTGTTTCATCTCCATTATCTGCAGAACCCCAGGCAAATAGTTTACAGTGTGGATAGTATCCCAGAGCCAAGGCTGTCATGTCTGATGATATTTGACAGTTCGTAGAAATTGCTCAGGGAGCGGGGTCTTTTTCTTATAGCTAATAAGGCCAGCATGTTCTCAGATTATCAGATTCACACTTTCTAATGATTTATTCTCAGTTTTTCTGCACCACAAAAGCTGACTGGGAAGCTGTTTGATAAGCACCAGTTAAACATATGTAGCACAGCCATTTCTGACACATGCAATTTTAATGCATGCTAACTACCCAAACCGACATAATCCAGAAGTGGCATCTGTTTTGGGACTTCATATTTCAGCTTTCAGTCAGATGTGAGATGAAAGTTCTTTGATATGATGAAATATTGCTGTCTTGAATTGACATGGAAAGCTGAGTGTCCTTGGGTCAAGCCACCACATCTGTTAGCAGTCCTCTGTTTGCACTGATTTTCTGTGGAAACACACACCAAAAATGCATTGCTAACCCAGCATGGCATTCACTTTCTGCTACTGAGCCATGGCTAAGGTTCTGAAACCACCAAACTAGCAGTAAAACGTATTTTACTTTAGTTTCTCCCTACTTTATTATCAGTGACTCACCAATTGTCTTTCATTTTCAGTGTGCCAGTCCTCGTGATCCCAGTGCTACAAATGACCAATTAGTGACATAGCAGCAAAGGCACTTTGGCTGTCTTAGTTCAGAGCTGAGTTTAGTTTCTCCTTAGGAGTGTTAACAGCCTCATAATTGGATTTTTTTCTAAATTTAAACTGGATTCTGTAAAAAAACACAGACTTAAGACCAAGCAATCATTTTGTTAGAATTGCAATTATGTCCTTTATCCTATTGTCCTTCATCCTACTAAAATACCATATTTTTTTACTCTTCTGCTTCTTTATTTTTACTTTCATTCATGGAGTTCTGGAAACCGAGCACTTTGCTTTAACTCAGATCATGCATCAATTTCCACCATTTTGTCTTCCTAGAAGCAAAAAAAGGTAAGCTTGAGCATTTCCATTCCTCGTGGGATTCCAAGGAAAGGAAATTGTCTAAACGGAACTGAATATGATGAAAGGAGAAAGGGAGGGTGACAGTTAGGTGAAATGATTTTCTTCTTTCCTTGTTTCACCAGCCAGTCCTCCATCATACACTTGCTATACAGTTACATCCAGCCAGTCTGTCCTGAGCAGCTGAGCTGTGCAACAGTGATCGGTAAATGGCCAGTGTGTTGTTAAGGAGGTGTTCCATAAGGAACTAGTGCAATATGAGGCAAGAATATTGCCATAAGTGACAGCAACTCACGTCAGAACATTCAAATGGAGATGTGCTCTTGGCACATGAGAGTCGTGAAGTGCCAAGACATTATACTCTGCATCCTTTCCAAGGACTAGTCAGCCCTCAGCTTGACCTATTTCATCCATGCTAAGAGCACATTGTGTAACGGCTGCTGCTATGGCTACTGCAGCCTCAGGACTGAAGCAGTTTCCGTCATCCTCTTTCTTCCAGCTTGTGAGGGCTAATGGACTGAAACTGTTGCCCTCCTGCCAAGAATTAATATTCATTTCTACACATGCACATCAAGTCTTACAGAAATCCAGACATAAACATGCATAAAAGCCTCTGTCTACAAAATTTCCCCTTTGAGAATATAAAGTAATATATTTGTAAAAGCCCAAATAATCTTGAAATAATCCCTGCTCACTAGAGAAAGTAAAGCAAGAAATACAGTAATTAAATGAAAATTACATATATTTATAAATATATACAGTCATTGTATCTACCTACAATGAACCATAGATCACAATATAGTTTATATCTGAGGCATAAAACCAAACTAAAACAAATAGTTTTTATTTCAGCATTTTTTCAGGACAAAGAAAGGCAGAAGATTTGGGGAATTTTAAGTATCTGTTATTTATTTGCTAATGGTTTATTTAATAAAGTTGTTCCAAAACATTTGTGGAATTAAACAAAACATTATCTTAAATATTTGAAATTTTAGAAAAACATTCTAAAATTCTCTAGTTTCCTGGTTCTTATGTAATGTGAAACTTCTCTTAATGAGAAACAGATAATGCATACGAATACACCTAGCCTGGGGAACAAACATTAGGAACTGGAGCTCTGCATCCATTGAGAAAGTTATAATATCATAGGAATAACTGAAAGACGATGGGACAACTCACATGACTGGAGAATCATGGTGAATAGCTATAAGCTGTTTTGTAAAGACAGACAGGGAAGAAGAGGAGTCACACTGTATGTTAAGGAGAACCTTGAGTGTATAGAACTCAACTGCAGTGATCACGGAAACGCTATTGAATGGGTCAAGATCAGAGAGTCGTTTTCAAGGGGGAGCTTACAACAGGCATTTGCTGCCAAACTCCAAACCAAGATGATAAGACAATATTTGGGTCACTTAATTAATCTTCAGGTCAAGAGAAACTTGCTCTTTTGGGTACTCCAACTACCCAGATGTTTTTTTGAAGAACAATAAAGCAGCTCACATGTCATCCATCAAATGGAATGCATAGAGGACAGCTTCCTCATAAAATTGTCAGATATGCCACCCAGGAATGAGGCACTGCTGGATTTGCTACTCACAAACCAAGAAATCTGCTTTGTAATATCTTGGTTAGTGGTAGCTTTGGCTGCAGTGATCACTGTATTGTGGAATTTGGTATCCTGCTGAACACATGAAGGTTAGTACTAAGACAAAAGCTGTAGATATTAGAAGAGCAAATTTCACTTCACTCAGAGCTCATTTGGGAAGGATTTCATGGGAAGCTTGCATGGAGGATAAAGGAGTTAGTGAACACAGTGAGTTTTTTCAGAATGCTCTCCTGGAAGTGTAAAAACAGTTCAACTCTTTTAAAGGTAAGGAAAGCAGGCAAAGAGACTCCCTTGGCTCAACTGTGAGCTTCTTAGTCTTCTCAAAAGCAAAAGAGAAGTGCATCAGAGATTGAAAATCAGAGAAATACCTGTTGAGAACTACAAGGGAATTGCTAGGGAGTATAGATATGTAGTTAGAAAAGTCAAAGCTCAACTCAAATTGAAATTGACCAAAGATGTCAGAAACTACAAAAAGTAGTTCTTCAGGTAAACAGAAAAAAGAGGAAAATATTGGCCCTCCCTGAAAAGGAGAGATGAATTAGTCACTAACAATGTGGAAAAAGCAGAGAATCTCAAAGTTTTCTTCACCTCTGTCTTTACCAGCACTGTTGGGCCCCAGACCTCGAGAAGAAAAATAGGTTGATGCAAATACAGACTCAGTCAGTGAAGGAAGAACTGGCGTGTACTCTTATGGGAGCTTGACCCCTACAAATTGATGAGCCTTGACAATATGCACTCAAGGGTTTTAAGAGGGATGGCTGATAATCTTTAAGAAGCTGTGGAGAATAGTGAATGTCCCAGAAGACTGAAAAAAGGCTAATGATACCCCCATCTACAGGGAGGACTTAAAGGAGGATCCAGAAAATTATAGGCCCATCAGTCTTACTTCAGTCCCTGGGAAACTATGGAATGAGTCATCCTGTGGGCTACCACAAGTCAAATGAAGCACAGGATTGAGAAAAGCCAATACGAATTTACCAAGGACAAATCATGCTTGACAACCTGATTTGCCTTCTATGACAAAGTAACCTGTTCAGTTGATGTGATGTGAGCAATGGACATTGCCCAATTGGATTTCCCCAAGGCTTTCAGTATGATTTTCCACAGCCTTCTCCTAGAGAAACTCATGTGTTACAATCTAGACAAGTGGCAGTGAACGGGGAACTGACTGACAGGCTATACTCACAGGGTGGTGGTAAGTAGCTCCTTTTCAAATTGGCAGTCTATCACGAGTAGAAGACCCCAGGGATCGATACTGGGCCCAATGCTGTTCAATATCTTCTTAAGCTGACTGATGATAGGATTAAGTATACATTGATGAAGTTTCCTGATGATATAAAACTGATGGGAAAGTGAAAACTTTGCAAGGGAGAGCAACTCTGCAGGAAGGCCTGGACAGACTGCAAGAGTGGGCTAGCAAGCAACTTATGAAGTTAAACAAGGAAAAATGTGACATTTTTCACCTGGGAAAACAGAAAAGTGCAACCAAGGCTCAGATCTACAGCTCTGTGGAAAGAAACCTGAAAGTCCTTGTGGACAGTAAGCTCAATATGAGTTAAGAATATGCTACTGGAGCAAAGGAAGCCAATAATATACTAGGCTGCGTCAAAAAGGGCATCACAGGCAAGAGATAAAGAAGTTATTATCCCTCACTGCTCAGCACTTGTCAGGCCATACCTGAAATACTGCATGAAGTTTCAGTTCCTGCTGTGCAAAAATGATGTGGACAAGCTGTAGAAGATCCCAAGAAGAGCCACAAAGGTGATCAGAGGACTGGGGAGCCTGCCACATGAGGAAAGGCTGAGAGCTGGGTTTGTTCAGCCTTAAGAAGGCTTAGGATAGACCTTATCTCCATGTTACAGTATTTAAAAAGTGGCTATAAAGAAGATCAAGAATTCCTTTTTACAAGAAGTCACATGGAAAAGATGAGGCTAATGGGTGTGAGTTACTCCTGGGGAGGTTCCGATTTGACATAAGAGGAATAATTTTCACAATATGAACAATCAGCCATTGGAATAATCTCTCCAGGGAAACTGTGGATTCCCCAACACTGGGCACTTAAGATTTGGCTGGACAGGGTGCTGAGCCATCTTCTCTAGACTGTGCTTTTGCCGAGAAAGGTTGGATCAGATGATCCTTGAGGTCCCTTCCAACCTGGTATTCTATGATTCTGTGATTCTATGATATGATTAATTTGCCTCATAAGATCTCATATTTAGCTGCCAGGCTCCTTTTTTTAATTCTGTAGAATTCTTACTAAATAAAACCCACGTCATTTTTTTGGGATTTATGTTCATAAAGGCAACTCAGTTTCCTGCAGGACCAAGCATGTCTTCAATTTCTTGACATGGTTCCTCCTTTCTGCTTGGACATTTTCCAAGTGAGGTAATTTATAATTCTTTTTCTTACCACCTATAAATAATGGCAGGGAGTAAATCAAGATATACAAAAAGCCTTACTTTGAAATCCTGAACAGGATTTTGCAACCTAAAAAGGAACAGTGGTGGAACTTAAATGATAAAATACAGAAACAAAATACTTGGGCAACACAGAGACCAGAGGCACTTAAGTAGCTTTATGAAAGTATTCACACCCTTAAAATTCTACCATTGCAAATATGGAGTGTAAGATCTTATAAACATTTTTCTTATAAATATATTTATATCTATTTGCATAGTTAAGGTTTTTGTTAAGTTTTTAAACTTATGTTCTGATCTGACAGATCGTGTTTATTTGTCTATAACTACAGTTTACCTAGGTGTGTTCAGTCATGGATTTCCCATTGTCCCTGTATGTCAGTATGACTGATCCACATCATTGGTTCCTAAATGTTTGGTTTCTGGCACTTGTGAAATTGTGTCCTGTTCACTAAGTAATTATTCTGCTCTTTATTTCCCCTCTATTTAGCTCTTCACTCACCTTTATGTTGCATGTGTGTTTTAGGAACAAATATTTTAGAGAATTTATTTTCTTTTCCCCACTCCATCACTGAGGTGACTGATGTCACCCAGACATCTGTATGTGTATATATTACTTTTTCAGGCTGCGTATATGTAATACATATTTCCCCTGTTCATGAGGCTAAAGGAAATGACCTGCTAAATGAGCATACTTTACTTTAATAGTGCATTTTTGCAATTGTTTAGAAAATATTTAAGTTCACATATTTTCAATATAAAAATTAAATTTGAGAATAATAATGAATATGGAGATAATTATGCATATACTTGTGCATATAATTCTTATATAGGAATATAGTGTTTATAAGATGGCTATTTTGATGCTAGAATGCATTTTCAGAATCTATATTTGTAGGGTTTTTATTCGACTTTTGGAGGACCTACCTTTACAGCACTGGCTTACAAATTGAAATCTGACTTTCTGAAAAATGTCACGATGTCATTTGAAGCCACCTAACATCTTGGACTCCATGATCTCAAAGGTCTCTTCCAACCTTACAATACTGTGATACTGTGATACTGTGATCTTCCATCTTAAAACGCAAGAAGAACATTTACATGTATTTGAAAATTATTTTGAAAGTGCAGTTTGTAAGGTAGCTTTTTCTGAACAGTGATTGTTAAGTTCTGTACATCATCATTCTGGGAGAGCTCAACTGATGACAAAATATGAATGTGTAACCTAATAGTGTATCAGGTATGACACTAAAACATTTATAGATTTAAAAAGGAATAATTTTACATAAGTAGTAATTATTAGTGATCTTGAGAAGATACAGTGCTGCAGTTGTACCTGAAGTAAATATTGCATTGTTTAGTAGATTTAATACAAAGAATTCAATCTTGTGTTTGACACACCATAGCTGAATTGTGAGCAGTTAATTTTTTTCATGTTTATATAAGATATCATATGTGCCTATGCTAAAATTGCAAAAAGATTTTTTTTTGGATACACACAACTTTGATTGGAACCAGCACTGGAGGGGATAATGTAGTTGGGTTAATGACTTTTTGCCATCATGTGATAGTTTCTCAAAATACAATAATGAATATTCTAACTTCTGACTCAAAAGTGCTTGGGAAACTTGAGTTAATCTGGTAAACTCTTGTCAGAGGCATGGTCTTTGAAATGAGCTATTCTCACATTTTTCCTCTTCAGCTGTTGATCTGTTGTGTTTAGGGGTTACAATGAAGAAAGATATGCATGCCTGGTTCTAATAAAATTCAGTTTATTATGTTTCATTTTTCTTTTTTTTTTTTTCCTGTACTTTCATCTCTGAAACAAACAGGAAGCATGGGAAGTTTCAAGTTAGGAAACACAGATTTCAGCTATCGAAAGAGATAAAATTTAATCCAATACCAGAAAGTAATTCATCAGCCCTGGGTAGAATTCCAGTTGCCAGTTTTAAGGCACACTTTCAGTTATTAGATTTGTGTTCTGTAGACATTCATACATGGTGATCTTTATTCATGTCAGTTGTGCTGTGATGTTAATAGGAATATTCACAAAAATAGAACAAACTGAACACATGGAATCTGGGATTTTAGGTAATCACTCATACTCAAAATAAAAAGGTTGTCTGTCCAATTAGGTCAAGCCTACCTGGTAAACATCATGGGGCTGTAAAGAACTCTGAGCTAACTTTAAATAGGGTATCTAGAATGCTGAAACACTAGTGCCACGGTAGCATGAAATTCTACATGGACTAATTTTCCTTTCTCATGATTGAGCAAACTAGCTTGCTTGTGTCCAGTACAAAAGCTAAATCATTTAAAACGGGTCCCCTTTTCTCATTATTGCATTGTGGTCATGAATAAGGCTACATTCTAATTAGAGAGGTAATATCATATTTTGATCATAGAAAATTTCCCAGGAGTCTGTTTTAAAATTTCTGTGCCATGTAAACCTGACTTCCATTTCAAGTAATGTGGATCACACAGGACAGTGGCTCTGTAAATTTAGATGCACAGATACTGACCAAAGAACTGGCCACAAATCACCCAGCACAAACAGGATTTATGTAGGATCTTAAGTAGGTTAGTTACTTGGCTATAAGTAACTTTTCACTGCAACACTTCAGTACAGAAAACATAACCAGTGAAGCAGTGAAAAACATAAGGAAATGTTTTTAAATTATAGCTTCTTACTATTACTAAGGTTGAGAAACTTTTATTATTATGAAAAAAAAGGTGGCTATTAAAAATGTTTTAAAATCCCTTAGCTTGTTTGGGTTGCTATGAAATGAGAGGTACTCGATGCAGTAGAGATTTCAGTGCAGGATTACCAGTAAAAAAGCTGGGAACCCTTCTTCCTCAACATGCACCCACATTCCCACCTTCCATCATATCTCTGAGCTCATTCATCCCAGATTCTTTTGTGCAAGCTGGCTTTCCCTAGGGTTGTGCCAGCCCTCTGACTGATCATAGTCACTCATTTTCTTCAGAAAAATGGTATTAAAAACATTATGGAGGGAAATGTTCAGCTCCATAAATCACTCATAGTTGAAACCAAAGACTTATTCACACTTACAGTGAGGAAGGTTTCTGTCTCCACAGGCTGCAGTGGCTCTGACAGACACCCTTTGTCTATAAAGTTGGCCTCTAGCAGTACACTTCAGCCACCTCTTAGCAGAATTCTTAGTGAGACTTGCAGAAGTGTTAGCACCATCCTCCCAAAGGATAGGGATAGGGAGAGTGGAAGAGAGGGGGAAGCTATCGAGTGATATCTGCAGATAAATTAAAATGTTTAAAGTGTGTTTTGAAAGACATTAATTGTTCATCTGACAGGACAGTGATTAAAAGGCAGAAGAATTAAGGGAACAGGCAAACACAGGTTTGGGTTGTAGTAAGGGAGGCAGGAGAATGAAAACAGAATGGGAGGTAGGTGGAGATGAATGAGAGGTGAGTGGTGAGTAGTCTGCGGAATCAGTTCAGAAAAACCACTTAGGAGATGTCAACTTGACAGAATGCATTGATAAATTATATCCAATAGAATAAGCAGTGTATGATATAACCTTCAGAAGGACTGGAAGTAGAAATAAAACGATAATGGATTGTGGATAATGCAACTGGAATAGGCAGGAAATGTGGATAGCTACATTTAAGCACCGTTGTTCTCAGCCATAGAGCTAATGCATCCTGATCCTTTACATCCCAATGCAAATGGTATCCTCAAAACCTCAATGAAACAGAAAAATAAACAGGAAAAGGAGATTCATCCTAGTTTTACTAGTTATTGGGAAGGAAAATGAAGCCAAATGTCTAATGACGCATAAGGACAAAGAAGAAGTAGCACACTGGTCTCATAGGAGAGTTAAGATCAAAAACCTTCCCAAGCCGGAAAAAGTGACATGGAATCATGGATCCAAAGGGAAGAAACTAATAAAACAAGGAGAAGGTAAGAGTCTCAGGTTTAAAATGAAGGTATTGGAAGATTGCAGCAAATAAAGAAGGCCCATAGCATCTACTGAGTTTTGAGGGTATCAAGAGGATCATCATATGTGTGAGGACACAAGAGAATGGAAGTAGGGTCCTCAATCACTAGTACTGTCTGACCAAACTTCCTTATCTTGATACTATATAGTGGAGGGGTGGCTGAGATCCACAGTTTAGATAGTCTTTCTGTCCGACTTAGTTATCTTTGCAAGCACTACTGTCTAATTTACCATGGAAGTGCTTTTTACCTGCAACTGAATGTAACGATTGTTTCAGGAGGACCATGGTAAAGAGCTGCTCCTACTTGTCAAGTGGAACTACATCTGTACTAGGTCTCCTGAGGGAAGCCCTCCCTTACTGTGGGAGAAGAAGGCACAGATATTGAAGGACAAAGACTGTCCTTCACTCTTCACTCTTCACCAAGGCTTTTTTACACCACTGATTTTATGTGCTTGGGGAAGCATCAAGGTTTAAAGAGTCTCTTATAGAGGATATTTCCTTGTGAGGAAAAAGGAATTGTTAAGCTCCAAATTAGAGTGTATTGCACTTTATCCTGGGACAACTATCCAATTGCTGGAGAAGTAGAAGGTATGAGATACTTTAAGAGCAATGAAGGTCAGAAAAGGAACAGGGGGAGGACATCAACGGGAAGTGTAGTCTCTCACTTTTTCCCTGCTGAAATGTATCATGAATCTTATGTGCACCTTCTGTGCACCTTCCACATGGGATGTGGGCATGCCAGGGAGACTTGTGTCATGCTCTGTAGGCTCCATGGTGCTCTTATGAAGCAAGAGAGACATTAGACAAATGCTAGTTACCTTCCCAACGTCAGCAACTGTGCTGCTTCTGGATCTAAGGGACAAGCACTCCAGACAGAATGGAAGATGAAGTGCTCAGCCTTCCCACTGGCATTATAATATGGATAGAGGGACCCTAAGTGCAGAATAACTAAGGGATTACTGGATTTACTTATACCGCATGCCACTGTTGGTATTTTGAAGACATGCAATGTGAGCTGAAGGACAGCACAAATCTGTTAAAGCCCAGCAGGTGAAAGGGATTGTAAGAGACCAGATTTCTAAGTGTTGATTAGGAAAATAAGAGTTCAGCACTGGGGAGCAAGAGCAAACCAAAGAGTCTTCAAGCCCTATGTCTATATTTTTCAAGGTTATAAGAGAGACAAAGACAACTTTAACAAAGATCCCCTTTCCAGTGCATAGGCAGTGAAGAACACATGAGGGTCCTGATTAGAAAAAACATGAAATTGAAAAGTTTGTGACGCTGTAGGGAAAAAGTGCTAACATGGTTTATGGACCAGTATTAAAGTCAAATATGCTAACAAACACCTACAAAATTTCTAAGCACTCTTCTCACACTAATCCCATAAAGTTCTAACCTCATCACTACCCTACAGATGTTTACATCCACAGCTTCCCCTTTTTTCCCTCCTCTTGGACTATAAGCTTATACACCTTCTCTGGAAGTGCACAGTCCCCTGTTTATACATCTGTGCTCAAGATGTGAGTGCTCTAGCATTATACGTACGCTGGTCCCTATGCTTTGCTAAGGCACATGCTACAGAGAAAGCCCTCTATAAGGTCATACGAGCACATTCCATGTGTGAGTCCCCACATGCTGCAACCCCGCTGCCAGTCCTCTAGCTGGATGCCAGTTTCTAGTGGTGTTTGATGGATAGGCCACTATGGCTGGCCCAGAAGGAGGCCATGACTTCTGGCAGTACTAAAACTGGTTTTCACAGCTGCTGTGTTCCTTTTTTCTCCCTCTATGGTGCCACAATTTTTCATGTTTCTTGGATGCTTCTTTACAACTCTGTTTTCACAAAAATGCCTGCAATTCAGTTAGTATAAAAGATGACTGTCTTTAACAAATTACTTAATTAGGAATTACCTTGTGGTAGTACAATTTTTTTTGACAAATATCCTCTCAGAGGACAGTTTTGGACCATCTATTCACACACTTACATTCCTGCCCTGAGCTGTTATAATATCTGGGTCATATCATTAAGAAGAGGCCATGGTCACTCTTTTCACAGGAGAAAAGGGAGTACATTCCTTAGTTAATGGGTGGAGTCGTGCAAATGAGAGACACAAAAAAGCAGTTATTGAAAGTACATGATGAATAGAGGCTAAAGTTCTGTTTCCCTCTTTTGTCAAAAAAGAGGACCCAGTTCTTCTTTCCCAGTTTCTTCTTTCCCAGACTTTGGAAAGAGCTTCAGGTCTTGGACAACGATAGGAACCTTATCTCTTAGTTTTCGCTTACTGTGTTTTCCCATTATCCCTGATATTAAACCACAAAGTAGGAAAAATCATACTTTCTTCAGTGACTAGGTACTTAGCCTGGTCTTAGGTTATTTCTTATTACTCATGAGGTTATTTCTTATTCTGTCTCTGTCAAGACTTAATCAACCAGCCTGTCTGAAGCTGACAGAAGTTAGACTGTCCTTATTCATAGCTACTACCAAGAGGTACAAACCTGAGCTAGAGGAATCTTCATTTTGACCCAGTATGTCGGGGTCATAACTGCCATGTATGTCAAGTGTAAGTTAGCATAATTCATGTTATGTTTCTCATATAAGGCATTTTGCTAGTAAACATATCCATGAAAGAAAATTTCTACATACTGAGAATAGGAGATACTTCAGCATGTGACTAAAATTGAGGGATTCTTGACACCTGCATATATAAAACACAATAATTTTGCTTAATCACACACACATCAGCAATCAGACATTTGGGGACAGTGAAGACTCCAAATTTTCCTGGGGATGACATATTGCTACTACAAAATCTGTGCTGTGCAGGTCCTACTGATCCTTTAATTGTAGAGATACAGCTTAGTAAGTGTATCTGGGTAAAGATAGAAATCTTTTGTGAAAATCATAGCTTGAAATAAATATATCTAAGTATGCCTTAATACATTATTTTTTTTATTATAGTTTGCTAAGGCAAAAAAATGCTCTTTGTAAGCACATTTTAAGTGATATTTCAGCACTTGATGACCAATCGTCAGCTGGCAGACAGCCGACACATCTTTTAGAGGGTACTATCCTGATTTTTCCTTGCATAAATTAAATACATCATTATACAAATCTAATACTATTATATGAATTTATTTCTTCTTGAGAAATAACAGATCTGATCCCTAGGGCAGGAAAAGGTACTATTTTCAAACATTTACTGCTTTCTAAGTAGAACTTCAGCTCCCTATTTTCAAATTAAATCACAGCAGATTACGTTAGAACCTTAAATTGGAAGCTTCTTGACTAAAAATGTATTGGTAGTAGAACTGCTATAAATGACATTATAAAGAAAACAATGTAAGCTACATTATTACATGATTATTCTAATTAAATGCAATTTCAAGTGTGACTGTAACATATTCTATTCAATGTTTCCCTTTTTACAATTACATCTAGGAATAGCAGATGAATTATGGGGAGAGAAAAAAGTTGTACATGTTCTATTGAATTATGTCCCTGCCACTTTCCCTTTATGATAGATAAAATAGTGTTTGATTTGATCTAAGTAAAATATTGCTAAATGTTCCAAATATTCAGTTTTATTACCAGACAGTAATTTGAAATAATTTTCATGCAAAAAGTTGCAGAAATAAACATTAAAAAAAAAAATAAAATTCAGGGGCAAAGACAGCAATATACCAAAAGTTATGCTCTGCTAAACTTCTCTTCAATA
This sequence comes from Geococcyx californianus, assembly GCA_013389885.1. NCBI lineage: Eukaryota > Metazoa > Chordata > Aves > Cuculiformes > Neomorphidae > Geococcyx > Geococcyx californianus. The sequence goes on along the minus strand of VWPV01008442.1, from coordinate 35,931 downwards.
TTTATGTACCTCTGGGGTGGAATAGCATTGACCTGCTAGCAGAACTTAGAAATAAATGGTCCACTGCACTAAATCTAAAGTAGGACACAAGTTACAAAACAAAAACTGTATCCTACAGTATCAAATGTTAATGATATGCTATAACTTTCTATATCCAATGTATCACAGACTTTTGTAAAAAAAGGAATGAACAAATTTTCAATCTCCTGCAGCAGATGGAGGTACTCACAGAGTTATTCCTGAAATAGAAGTGAAGTAGCCTGTGAACAAGTGAAGGATAAGGAAAGATCATTAACTGATGCAGTAAACTATGCCAGGCTTTTGTTAGGTAAAGGACCCATTACATTGGGCTAACTCACATAAAGAATGTTCAAGAACAAGCCCAGGTCATTCCACCCTCAGGACAACCTGAATAGTAAGGGGGATCCACGTTATAAATCTCTCAATAATTCTGTGCAGATTATACATAATATTTTCAGATGAGGAATTTTCTCAAAGTACACCTTGAAAACCTGGGCTTTAAATTTCCATGTCTAGTTTTTCTCTAACTTGGAGCTGATGCCCTCTAATGTTAACATATATTTCTGATTAAGTTAATTTTATAGTGGAATGCCACAGATCAATATTGTGTATTATAATATTACAAGTAACAAAACCCACAAACNACATTATAAAGAAAACAATGTAAGCTACATTATTACATGATTATTCTAATTAAATGCAATTTCAAGTGTGACTGTAACATATTCTATTCAATGTTTCCCTTTTTACAATTACATCTAGGAATAGCAGATGAATTATGGGGAGAGAAAAAAGTTGTACATGTTCTATTGAATTATGTCCCTGCCACTTTCCCTTTATGATAGATAAAATAGTGTTTGATTTGATCTAAGTAAAATATTGCTAAATGTTCCAAATATTCAGTTTTATTACCAGACAGTAATTTGAAATAATTTTCATGCAAAAAGTTGCAGAAATAAACATTAAAAAAAAAAATAAAATTCAGGGGCAAAGACAGCAATATACCAAAAGTTATGCTCTGCTAAACTTCTCTTCAATATTTATGTACCTCTGGGGTGGAATAGCATTGACCTGCTAGCAGAACTTAGAAATAAATGGTCCACTGCACTAAATCTAAAGTAGGACACAAGTTACAAAACAAAAACTGTATCCTACAGTATCAAATGTTAATGATATGCTATAACTTTCTATATCCAATGTATCACAGACTTTTGTAAAAAAAGGAATGAACAAATTTTCAATCTCCTGCAGCAGATGGAGGTACTCACAGAGTTATTCCTGAAATAGAAGTGAAGTAGCCTGTGAACAAGTGAAGGATAAGGAAAGATCATTAACTGATGCAGTAAACTATGCCAGGCTTTTGTTAGGTAAAGGACCCATTACATTGGGCTAACTCACATAAAGAATGTTCAAGAACAAGCCCAGGTCATTCCACCCTCAGGACAACCTGAATAGTAAGGGGGATCCACGTTATAAATCTCTCAATAATTCTGTGCAGATTATACATAATATTTTCAGATGAGGAATTTTCTGAAAGTACACCTTGAAAACCTGGGCTTTAAATTTCCATGTCTAGTTTTTCTCTAACTTGGAGCTGATGCCCTCTAATGTTAACATATATTTCTGATTAAGTTAATTTTATAGTGGAATGCCACAGATCAATATTGTGTATTATAATATTACAAGTAACAAAACCCACAAACAATTTTTTTAATTATTTTTTTTTTACTATATGAAGATTGCCAAGGGGTCAAAGTGGCCCATTCAGTTGATTATGGGACAAGACACAGATTGAACATTTGCAAAAGACATGAAGCAAAACTACTGGCAGGTCAACCTCTGATAGGTGATGTAACTATAAAATCAACAGTGCTAAAGAATTTGAATGATTTTCAAAGGATGCTTGAGGTAATAATAAAGAAACAAAAACCGAATAAAAAGTGATGGAGCTACCAATGACAGAAAGATAAGAGAAGCATTCAGGAATGATAATATCACAGTAAAGAGGCTCAGCAAATTATTTGCATTTTTTTTTTTAACTGGTGGGGCAGTGTGGGGAGAATCCGGAACCTGGTGCCTTTTTTTTTTTTTTTTGTGACAGGTCAGAGGAGATAGATTAGTTTGAAATAAATATGCAGAAAATATGAGACCAAACTGATTTTTGTGTAAGATCTTAGAAAGTCATCAGGATTGAATGGTGTTCTCCAGGTTGACACTCATACGTAAAATTGCAGAGCAGTTGGCCAAGAATGTAACCTATCATAACAAGCAGCAACCATGTTGGAGTATTGGCGAGATGCCAGAAATAATAAAATCATAGAATCATAGAATGGTTTTGGTTGGAAGGGACATTAAAGACTATCCAGTTCTAACTCTCCCAGCATTGGCAGACACCTTCCACTAGACCAGGTTTCTCAAAGCCCCCACTTAATTAGGCCTTGAATGCTTACAGGAACGGGGCATCCACAGCTTCTCTAGGCAACCTGTTCCAGTGTCTCACCACCCTCGCAGTAAAAAATTTCTTCCTAAAATCGAATCTAAATCTACCTCCTTTCAGCTTAAAACCGCTACTTCTCATCCTATCACTGCACTCCCTGATAAAGAGACCTGTAACATCTTTCCTGGAGTCCCCTTTAAGTACTGGAAGGCTGCTATAACATCTCCTTCTCTTCTCTACGTTGAACAAGCCCAACTCTATCAGTCTGTATATATGGAGGAGGTGCTCCAGTCCTCTGATTATCTTCATTGCCCTCTTCTGGATTCGCTCTAACAGATCCATGTCCTTCCTGTGCTGGGGACTCTAGAACTCAAATGCAGTACTCCAGGTAAGGTATCATGACAGCAGGGTAGAGGGGCAGAATGACGTCTCTAGAGCTGCTGTCACGCTTGATGCAGACCAGGATACGGTTGTTTTTCTCGGCTGCAAACACACATTGCCGGCTTATGTTGAGCTCTTCATACACCAACAGCCCCAAGACCTTCTCCTCAGGGCTACTTTCAATCCAGTCTCTACCTGTAACTGTGTTTGGGATTGCCCTGACACAGGTGTAGGAGCTTGCATCTGGTCTTGTTGAACTTCATGAGGTTCACACAGGCCCACCACTAAAACCTGTCAAGTTCCCTCTAGATGGCATCCCTTCCCTCTAGTGTATTGACTGTACCACAAAGCTTGATGTCATTGGCAAACTTGCAGAAGACACCTTCAGTCCCACTGCCCATGTCTCCAACAAAGATGTTAAACAACACAGGTCTCAATATTGACCACTACTGAAAGCCATCCATCACCCATCACCCTTTGAACACTGAGCCATTGACCACAGCTCATTCAGTGTGACTATCCAGATAAGGATTTGTCCACTGAGTGGTCCATCTGTCAAATCCATGTCTCTTCAATTTAGAGACAAGAATGGGACAGTGACAAATGCTTAGCACAAGTCNGATTGCCCTGACACAGGTGTAGGAGCTTGCATCTGGTCTTGTTGAACTTCATGAGGTTCACACAGGCCCACCACTAAAACCTGTCAAGTTCCCTCTAGATGGCATCCCTTCCCTCTAGTGTATTGACTGTACCACAAAGCTTGATGTCATTGGCAAACTTGCAGAAGACACCTTCAGTCCCACTGCCCATGTCTCCAACAAAGATGTTAAACAACACAGGTCTCAATATTGACCACTACTGAAAGCCATCCATCACCCATCACCCTTTGAACACTGAGCCATTGACCACAGCTCATTCAGTGTGACTATCCAGATAAGGATTTGTCCACTGAGTGGTCCATCTGTCAAATCCATGTCTCTTCAATTTAGAGACAAGAATGGGACAGTGACAAATGCTTAGCACAAGTCCAGATGATGTCAGTTACTCTTCCCTTATTTACCTACATCATAGTCCCATTGCAGAAGGCCACCAAATTTTTCAGACACAAGCTGCCCTTAGTGAATCTGTTTGCTCTCAGCAGCCATATCCTTATTTTCCATGTGCCTCAGCAGAGTGTCCAGGAGGATCTGCTCCAGCATCTTGTCAGGTATAGAGGGGAGACTGACTGGCCTGTAGTTCCCCAGGTCTTCCTGTTTCCCCCTTTTAAAAATGGGGATTATTTATCCCCTTTTCCAGTCACAGAACTGCCATGACTTTTCAGATATGATGGATAGTGGTTTAACAACTTCATCTGCCAGTTTCCTCAGGACCTATGGATGCACCATCAGGTCCCATAGACTTGTTCACCTTCAGGTTTCTTAATTGGTCTTGAACTTGATCCTCTGCTATAATGGGTGGTTCTTCATTCTTCCAGGCCCTGCCTTTGTCTTCTGCAACTTGGGCCATGTGGCTTGAGAACTTGCCAGTGAAGACTAAGGCAAAAAATCATTGAGTACCTCAGCCTTCTCCATATCCTGAGTAAACAGGTCTTCCATTTCCATCTGGAAAGGGCCCACATTCTCCCCAGTCTTCTTTTTATCATTGACTTACCTATAGAAGCTTTTGGTTTTGTCCCTGATGTCTTTGGCCAAATTTAACTCTATCAGAGCTTTAGCTTTCTTAATCTGGACCTAGCTGGTTGGACAATTTCATCCATGCAGGCCTCATGGCCCAGGATTCTCTTTGTTGGGAGGCATTGAGGAGCTTGAAGGAGGTGATTCTTAAATATTAACCAGCTTTTTTGGCCTCCCCTGCCCTCCAGGGCTTTATCCCATGGTACTATACCGAGCAGATCCCTGAAGAACGAGTTGATATTGAGCCTATGGGGTTTTTTTTAATGTATATGATTGTTTATGTACAAAATTATAAGGAAAAAACCTTCACAAAAGTAAAAAGTTAAACTGTCATAAGTTCCAGCTGATTTGGATCCTTGCTCCTTGCCCTACTTTTCAAAATGTTTAGTGCCTGGTGTACTTTATGCCAGCTGGGTTTAAGTGTTTTAAAAGAGGAGTATTTTGGAAAAGGAATCACAGTTTTACAAGGCACCTAATGATAAAGCTTGACCATGTGCTGAGATAACAATGATAGGTACTTTTGCTTGAGGCAATGTGAAACACATGTAGGAGTAATTTATGAGGGATAAGTACCAAGAACCGTTTCTATTGCAAGTGGGGTGATAGGGCCAGGGTCACTGAAACAATAGAGGACTGATGGTTCAGGATTCAGACACTGAGCTCTTATCCCAAAACTTTAATGATCCATAGCAAAACTATCTTTAGAGGACTGATATTGTACTTGCCTTCAAAAATCTTCCTCATCTTGCATCGTGTGATATTTTTAAATACCACTGTGACCTTAGCGTCCTCTGCCCGTCCATCGCTGCTTAGTAGACTGTTGCATGCAAGCCTAGTAAATTAGGCTTTTTTTCCTTCAGACATTGACTGAGGTGACTAGCAAGTGTGCACAAATCATGACAATATAGTCCAGGTTCATTAGCTTCTTAAACTCCTCATGGCTACTGCTTGAGTAATTACTTAATACAAGCACAAAAGGTTCAATAAATTACTGTTAAGGCAGATATAATCACCACTGTCAGTCATAAAACAAATTATATAAACCAGTTAAAAAAACCAAAGAATAATTACTTGATAGTTGATTTGCTGAATCTGTTATGACTAAAAAATTATCTGACCTTTCTCATGTTACCAGTGAGTAATCAAACAACAGAGGAAGGTGGTGCTGTCATTAGGGCACTCTGACCATATGAGTGACAAAAGATCCATGCACCACACACATGTAGGACCTGACATTTTCCCAGCACCAATAATGGTTTAACATTTTTCTCTTATGCTTTAACAGCTCCTTAAATATGTCAGGACTAGACATGCTAACCCTGAGTGAACATTTCTCTGAATTGATGGATGTAAAAACATATACAACACAATGACACTTGAAACTTTACAGATTTCCTAAAGCAACAAAGCTGTTAAAGGTAGGGCAAAGTTGATTAAGTGCGGAAGCATTAAACTTTTAATGATGTCTCATTGATACCCTGCATAATTGTTGCTATATTCAGTGGCTGTCTCCGTAAGTGCTCTTTCATTATTCAACAGGCCAAGGCACTTTGTGAATGCCATCAAAATCAATTACAGTTTGGCTACTTTGGGGGGCCAATGAGGCAAAGAATTAACCTCCAACTAATTTCCAAAGTCATTTACTCACTGATAGCTTAGCACATTTACTTCCACAGGCACTGTATATTATGGAGCATTTACAAAAAATAGAGTATGCAATAAAGTATGAGAAGAAAATCATCTGAACAGTAATAGAGAGGCTGTTGGGCCAATTGCTAATACCTGAACAATCCAAATGCTGTGGATTGAAATTTTAGGGCAAGAAGTAGATATGAGCACTAATCTGCCAGATACATCTTCATTCACACTTTAAGAACGGGCACACAGGTTGGCTTAGCTGAAAACATTCATAACTACTTACAAGACATGGCCATCCAGCTATCTAATTGAATCCATTACTGTTGAATATTATAACTGGACTAATTAAAGTTCTAGTATGGAAGGAGGGACACTGCAAATTAGAGAATTGCTTAGAAGATGTTTTGTTTCCTCTAGGCTTCAAAGGGCTTTCTTAGGCAATCGTTTAATTCATATTAATGTGAGCATCTTAGAGAAAGGGTAAGATGATAATCCAAAAGGCAATCATCTTTTTCTCCCTGAAGAAGCTGACTATACAATCTGTGGAACATCTATGACATTTAGACAAATGACTCTATAATACTCTTAGGGAACATCTTTTGATTAAGTTCTTCTATTAAAAATGCACCTGAAGTCAGGAGTCCATTGCTTTTCTGATAGAAGCAAAGTATGGAACAAATGCCTAGGTCTAGGCTGAGTAGACTGGCTTTATACACTAGATAAATTCAGCTTAAACCCACTGTATACGTAGCCTAGATTTCCAGGGAAATATAAATTTTTTCTTCTCACACATAAAAAATGCTTTTTCTATTGAGTTTCAACAATCTTTGTGAAGACTGTCTGTCAGCACTAGTATTTAAGGTACAAAACCAAAAATTAAGTTTCTCCACAGAAAGTGAAAAAGAAACAGAGAGGGAACAGTCTCAGCAAACATCTATGCAGTAAAAATGCAGCCATCATTTTGAAGCCAGTGCTGACCGCAGGAAAACACAGGTTTTCATATCGTGGACAATGTCACAAGCACTAGCCAGAGACCTTTTCTCAGTAGTCCCTGTCTACTTCATGAAAAGCCTGCAAAGACCCTATAATTGTCACTCTAAAAATAACTGCGCTGAGGCTCTCTGGTGCTCCCATGATCCTCTTGCTAGGGGCTAGTGTCTGACTGCCAGACATAACAGAGGTCATATTTACGTTTCAACACAAATTTTTATTGAAACACAAAGAGATGGCATCTCAAGAATTTCTGGATATAGAAGTAAATGGAAGCTGGATGTTTCTGACTGAACACAACCACGCAAATCGTTTGTAAAGTGCCATGCAGAAAATACTATATAGTCAGGTCCCCACAACTTGGCTGCACTCGCAACACCTGCAAACAGTGTTCTTCAGAAGGAATGACACACTCAAATATTCCAGTGCTGCTGCTGAACATATTAATCTGTAGTCCATTGGATAGGGCTTAGGAACGTTACAATCAGAGAAAATATTATTCCATAATATTACAAGATCACATTCGTCACTATGGGATCTTCATGAACACTATGCCTGACTATGTGCGATACCTGCATGTTTCAGAACTCCAGCAACTTCCTCTTGGAACAATTTGTCACTTATGTTCAACTACATGATACAGGCATCAGTAATATGCTGATGTTACCTACCACATCACCCTCCTGCTCTGGTGACTTAGACAATGCAGAGCCTCTGTATGCGTTTTTAGCTGATGCTGTGTCCACTGACTCTTTCCACACACTGAAACCCTTTGTCTGTGTTTCCTTAATATTGGGCCAGCTCAAATTTGGTGGCCTGGATGTGCTAGATTATTCTTCAGTTTTACTAGTTAATAGCATGCAATTGTAGAATCATTAAGGTTGGAAAAGAACTCTAAGATGATCCTGTCCAACCATCAGCCCAACACCAACTAAACTGTGTCACAAAGTGCCAAGTGTACATGTTTATCGAACACCTCCAGGTAAGGAGACTCCACTGCTTCCCTGGGCAGTTGTTCCACTACTTAATCACTATTTTGGTAAAGAAATTTTTTCTAATATCCAATCTAAATCTCCCTTGATGCAACGTAAGGCCATTTCCTCTCATCCTATCACTTGCTAGTGATGGTGTGTGGTACCCGAAAGTCAAAGAGAGAAAATGCCCCTCAGGCTTCCTGGTGCTACTCTAAGGGCTAGTTTCATGTACTCTCTTTCTTACCTCTGCAAATTCTAGGACTAGGTCAAGAGCCTAGCTCCATGTTTCTCTTTCAGCATCAACCATATAAAGAATTGTGACTTTCTTATCACCTGAGGCTACATACTGTCACAATGGGAAAAAAACCCCCCTTCTTTCCAATGAAGATCCATTTTATCCACTGCTTCATGTGCTAAAAGAAAAAATGCACAAGAAGAAACTTCTGATCTAAATGTTTTTCCAAATAAGAGAAGCATTAGAAACAAATTCAGTAGCAAAAATCATCTACATTTTGCAAATGAAAACATTTTTATTGTCAAGTGCAAAAAAATTATTGTCTTCTACTAAAAGAGGAGTTGGTAAAGAAGTGCCAAAAGGAAACCTACAACCAGGTCTCTGGAAGTCGCCTTTCCAAGGAGAACAGAAAAAGGTTTTTTTTTTCCTGTAGTAATAGGCTGTTCCTAACTTATGAGACCTTATCAGGTTTCTTATAGCTCATACCTGGACTTTACTTCAGGGGAATGTCCAGATATGTCGCAATCTTGTACTGAGAGGGATATTTCTCCTTTTATAGACACAGGATTTTTTTTCAGAAATTATTCAGAAACACTGATCTGGAAGCTTTTCTCAAGCTAGGTTTTAAGCAAAAGATTGAGAAAGTCAAAGAACATAACAACAAATAACTTTAGACATCTATGTTACTTCAAGAAAAGTTTGAAAAATAGAGATACATCAAACTCGGGTCTGTTACATATCCCTGCATCTCAGTTCAACGCTTCAGAATCAGACTGTGGACTTCCTTGTATTCAACAGTGAAGGCCTGTTAACACTTTTTTTTAAGCAAAATGCCACCGTGAACCCTTAAATTAAAAAGAAAAAAACCCAACCAACCAAAACCCCAAGAAGGATTACAAAGCATAGGCTTATGTCTATGATTAGGGACAAATAGTAAGACACAGTGGAAAACTACTTAGTTGAACACCTAGGTTATCACCATGTTCTCCTCCACTCCTACTGTACAATCTTGTCCTGGATGAAGCTGTTGTAGACATAGCTGGCCCTGCAGAGTATCCTCTAGCATGGGTTTCTATTACTGGGTTTCAGGCCCCAGAGATCAAGGAATTTAGGAAGCCAGTCAGTGGACTTAATGCTAAAAACTATGCCCGATGGCCAATAATTACTGGTGGATGTGGGAACTGCAAGTGGAGGTGTTCCCAATGCATCTTATTCAAAGCTTCAATTCTATTACAGCAACACACTGTAAAGCTGCCAAGCTGTGTCTCCAATTAATGTGCCAAGGCCACACCTGTCATTCATCAGTGTGGGCGACCAGAATATTTGATACTTCAATGGAACATATTCTTTGCAAACAGTCTCTAGACTGAAATAGACATGTAGCAAAAAAGAAGCTTACCCATTTAGTTTACATTAGGTTTTTCATAGATAACATTCGTAACAAAATTTCAGAAGAATGGTGTGAAATATGTATTTGGCAATGTATCAGTTTCACAATATGTAACAAAAATGTATTTTACAAGTAGTAGATGTAAATTTAATTGAGTCATGGAAAAAGAACCATTCTTTTTAATAAAAAAAATCTTTCATATTTGTTTTATTTGAAAACAAGTAAGATATGTCCAGATTTTTAAGTTCTGCAGCCACATTATGTGGATAGCATGTCTATATATGAATAAATAATTAGAGAAACTCTTGGTCTAATAGGTTATACTGTCTAGAGAAGAAGAACAAAGGAAAGAAGCATAATTACGTTCTAGCTGGCCTTACCTGAATCTCCATGCTTTTAACTATATGAACAATTTGATCCTGAAGACAGAAAAGTGTTATCCAACCACAGCAAAAAGCCGTGGTTTCAGTTTCAGTTTCAGCAGAAGCCTTATGGAACTGGAACCTTTTAAGGAAAAAGTCACAAAAACCTTTCATTGTTGAATAGAAAAGCTTTGCACAATTTAGAATTGGATTATCTTTACTTTGCTTATGGCAGTTGTGACAGAAGTTTTGATGGTGCATCTACCAGGAATTGATCACTCTTATGGCCTTCAAAGGCATTTGGAGGTCATGGCGTACACTGTATACAATTTGTAAAGTTCGTATAGATTCTTTGGGCAAATATATGCCTCAAACCAGTGAATAGCAGTTTCAATGAACAATCTTCATTTTCACTGCATTCACTTAAAGGTGAAGGCTCCCACTTCTTACATCAATGAGCAGAAATTCAATACTGCAAGAAAATAAACCTAGAGATGCTTGAAAAATGTCTTTGTCTTGCTCCAGATTCACAGAAGCATTTGGCATGCTTAAAATAGGACATGGTGGAATTTACTTTGACAGATAAATGTATTAAAAATGTATATTTTTATTTACATGTATTTAATTATAATAATACATAATTATAATTTATAATTATAAATTACATGACTATACAATTATATATGATAATATTTTTACATATATATAAACTGTATCATGAATAGGAGAACATTCGATCAGAGAAAGACAAAAATTCCATAATAAGGACAGTCAGCTCTGAAAACGTCCCTGCTTCTAGACCTGCTAAGGTATTAAACCTTTATTGAACAGCATTCATAAACAAGACAATGACTGTTGTATCTCAGATGAATGCTCTCATCACTCATGTGCATACTCAATTTCATTTTCTTTGTCTCTGTGAAGCCTGAATGTTTAGCTTCATCCTTCTTAGAGGAGGATGGATGTTATCTTTGTCTCTAACAGAGTAGATTAGATTTGGGGTTTCTTCCTTTTTGGAAAACAGAATTGGCTTTTATATACTTCAGAGTTTTTCCCTAATAGGGAAAGACTTTATGTTTCTTTATGTCTCTTTATTGGCTATTTTCCTGCTCAGCTTGCTTATTTCTGTGAATCTGAGTTCCACTTGTTCAGCTCTCACCTTGAATAGCATCAGCATTTCAGGAACTCACCTTGCAATGACAAGCAAATTCTGATCCTGAAGATCAGACCTTTGGGAACCATCAGCATTATCACACTTAAGTGTTTTTGTAGAGCAAGCCTGTACCACTACATGCTAGAAATTAAAAGTTTTGTTGATATTTCTGCTGGAAGTCAATAAGTGAAACAAAATCTCATGCAGGTGTACAGAATGCTTTTGGAAAAAAAATCACATGAATCGGTGAATTCATGTGATATATTACATGAAAGCCTTCCATAGGGTATCATTGCTTTTTTTGCTGAATGCAGAATGGAGGCTTGTTAATTGAACTCAATCAATTTAGATCACCCAAGAGAAATTTAAAGCTACATTGTGTTATTTAAGCAAATGTATAGGAAAGACATTTCTGATAGTATATGCCTTTTTAATCTTATAGGGAAAGGTGTAATGAGATCCAGTGGCTAGTAGATGGGGCTAGGCAGAGTTGAATTAGGGATAAAGCAGAAATTTTAATAGTGAGAGTAATTAATCACTGGAAAAACTCAGCAAGGGATGAGTTTTTCATCATTTGAAGAACTAGGATTAGAAAACTAAAAAATATGGTGTAAGTTAAATAGAGATTATTAATAAAGAAATTTCCTAGTGCAGTTCATTTCCCTGTCTCATTTAAGTGGTCAGATGAGATCATTGTTTTGATACCTTTTATTCATAAAATATACAAATCTATAGATCAGGAAAGTAAGAGATAAAATTCAAGACTCCTTTCTTACCTGTAATAACCCCAAGTGCTTCTTCCAAGTCACTTGATTTGATGACTAAGGTTTTCCTCAATAGTCTTTCAACAGCTGCAGCATCATTAGCAAGCAGACTAAAAGCTCCAGGCTCCTTTTTGCATATCTGTTACTTCAGACCTCTCACTCTACACATGGACTGATTACATGATTCGAAGACAGCAGCCAGGATGGGAACTCTTGCCCAAATTCAAAAAATGGATATCTGACAGAGCAGGAGGCTTCTGGGAATTACAGATGTAAAGGTACTGAACCTTGTCCATTCACAGGCTTTGGGAAATATTTTGACAGTTTCTTACAGCCTCTGAATAACCCAATTCAGGTAAAAATATTCGGGTTTACATTGTTTTTAAATTTAAACTGAAATATCTGCCACCATCCCTGGAGGTGTTCAAAGAGAATTTGGATGAGGCACTTAGTGACATGGTGTAGCTGACAAGTAGGCAGTAGGTGTAGGTGTTGGGCCATAGGTTGGACTCGATGATCTCAAAGGTCTCTTCCAACCTTACAATACTGTGATACTGTGTGATTTCATTAAAAGTGTCAGAGAACTGCAGAACTGTACATTACAGTGCATCACTGAACAGCTTTACATTGTCACATGGGTAGGGGGGATTTTTTTAAATAACGTACCCTACTGCTACAAGAAAAATTATAGTATTCTTAATGTCTGCAAAAACCAATGCAGTTTAGTTCTAAATTGTAATTTCACTTGCTTTCTAGAAGTGTCATAACTACATTATTATTCTTCCCATGTGTTTATAGTCTAGCTTTTTACTTGGCTGAAAAGCAGGTGGGTCTTGTGGCTTTTGATAAGAAAATTATAAGGATGTAAAACAGATTTCTTCCTTCTTGTGAATAATCTATACCACAATTATTTATTAAATTCCAGTTGACAAAGAAAACATTAAAACCAGCACAAATATAGAGTCCAGCCTGATTCTTGGATTCCAAGGAGAGTGACACAACTAATTATTTGACAAACAAATAGATGTCTTCTGGTTTTCATTTTTACAAAGTTTGTTTGATATAGAATGATACCAGTGAAACACAACCCCCCCCCCCCCCCAATTGCACAAGGCTGCTTCTACAGAGGAAATCTCTAGTATAAAAACTGCAGAGATATCAATTTGGTTATGTGAAAACTCCCTGCTGCATTTTGAAACTCTGATTTGAAGGATACCAGGATCTGCAGACTGGCTTTTATGTCATCAAACCATTTTCTACAGCTGGGATGCTTTTCTTGGATGGTAGATGTGCATCAAACAATGAGTAGACAACTCCGGGGGCCTTGAATATAGTCACTGATGATGATGAATTTCCTCTGTAACAGAGCTTTTTAGGAGACTGATTGGACCATTTTTCTGAAAGAATCCTTTATATTAGCTAATCTGAGAAATGACATTTTTTTTTGCTTTAGGAACTAAAGGTAGTTATTTTGCGCCTAAAAATTGAAGGGTTTTTTTTCACCATCCTTGAGTACTGTTACTGATGAATAAAATTGTTTGCTGCCAGAAGATATTGAATTCATTATTCCTACCACTTCCTCAGGTCTATGGTAGCAGGAGTCAAGAACAGGATGTACTATTTATTATCCTTTAAATATTTTTATAGTTTCTTCTTTTCCAATCAAAAACAATTGCAATTGAAGAAGTTTGACTCATAATTTGGCCACAGCACCACATAGTGATATTTTCAGTGCAGAAGCACCTGTTTTTGAAAGTTTGTTCAATGTGAAAACAGCTTTCACCAAATAAGGGGAAATAGAGACATTAAAATAATAGTACAGATAACAGAAAAACATGTTATAGATAGTAAGTCAAAGCTCAGAATATTTGTATTATAATAGAGCAATAACTTCTCGATGAGTATGTTTTCTTAAGTAAAGGTATGAAGATAAACTTAAAATGTTCAGATTGTCACCTTATGACATTCTTATTCACTTTTAAGACAATCTGCCAAGTGCCGGTGTAATTTTGAAATTAGTCATTGTTCAGACTATGGCAGTGAGCCAGAGAACCACTCAATAGTATTTCCCATTCACCTGTCCATCCCCTTGTGAAGAGCTGATATACATAAAACTAGAAAATTAATCCTCCACAGGGTCTATTTGCTCTGAACTTACATGTCGCTCTACAGCTCCAAATGGTAAACAAAAATATCTTTGTGACTGCTGTGTTTTGGATGTTGCCCTTCTGTTACTTTGAAATCAGCAACCTCGCTCTCTTCTTCTGACTTTGCGTTCATTGCATTTTTAAGACATAAACTTTCCTCATTGGCATAACAGTTCACAACAATCTTTTATTCTGAGCAACAGTATTCTTACCTTAAGTAGTAATATTGCTAAAGTACTACTCTTTCAAAAACATGATTTATGATCTGGAATTTTATATGATTGTAATAATAGCACTGCAAGTACTGATACATAGTGTCTGTTGGATCATCAAAACTACTGAATGATAATCATTGTTGTGGATATTTATTGCAGTAACAGGTATGGTACTGGCTGGAAACAAAGCTCAATATTCAGAGAACATTAAGAAATTTTGAAAAAATAAATTATCTACCTGTCCTTTTGGATTAAAGTATTTACTATTTGAAGTAGTTGCTTCATTCTTCTTCTAGTATTTCTGTTTCTACTTATTTATATTTCATACACAAATGGTAAAAACTTCCATTTTTATATTAGGATTATTTAGTTAGTAAAAGCTGTTATTCCACAACAAATTCCAAGAATATCTAGGCTAACTGTGTTTCATCATTTGCAGTGATTTTGTACTGAATGTGCTCTTCAGGGAGAAGCACTCTTATAAGGATATTCCTGCAGGTCTTGACCAAGGTTTCCTTTCTATAAAGTACTCGTAGTAGGGCTTCTGTTTCTTAGTCTACCAGAGCTCTTTGTGGCAACATTTGCCTTCACAATATTTATTGCTATCATGCCTAGCATGAACAGGGATTGGTTTTGACTAAGGCCTCAGAGAATTGCTACAAGTAATGAACAATAATATCCTTACACCTAGATAAATATAGGCAGGTCGCATAAAACTACGTAGGTGTTCAGTTGTAAAATACATGCTGAGGTGAATCCAGGACATCATTAAGGAAAATAACTGCTTCTAATCATGGGTTTCTACCTCATTTGTGCCTGCCCCATGTTTTGAATTCCTCCATTAGTCATGGTCAGGAAGTGGAAACACCTCTGAGATGTCATATCTACTCCACAGATCCTGTCAACAGTCTTCAGTGGACTCTTGTGCCCAAACCCCCTCACAGATGAATGGGAGCCTAGTACATGCATTAGAAGAAAGGGAAAGTGTTTAGAAGAGGAAAAGATTGTTCATGTAGCTGAAATGAGCTGTTAGACGTGGAAGGCTACCCAGGGGCAAAGCAGGAGAGAGGCTTAAATAAGTGTCTCTTAATGATAAGATTCTGAGACAGATTCATCATTTTTGTGATTCATCCACTAGAGGCTTATGTCTTGGAGATAGGTAGGTGCAAGCTGCTCTGAATTGTGGAGGATGAACAAGCAGTTTTTGAGACTAGGGTAAAAAATTTCACTTGGTTCTGTGAAATTCCCAGTTTCAGCTGGTTTGGGGGGCAGGCTATCACATCAGTGAACACTGAATTAAAGTTACGATTCATATGTACAGTATGGTCTTTCTGGTCACCGGCTGGATAATTTACTTCATTGTCAAATTTCCTGTATGTACTCCAGTTCCAAGAATACATAATTCTTTCCCTTGAATAATGATAACCTTGCCTGAATATAAACTGGCTGCTTTAGCTCGAAGTTATCGCTACCTTAAATAGAACCAGGAGTATTTTTCACAAAAGATTTCACGGAGAGACTTTTGTTTATTTTTTTGCACCACTTGTTATTAACTTGTTTTAGTTTCCTTTCATTCATTTCTGTGATGAAACACAATGTACTCTATCACTTAACTGGATGTAATTTTTTTGTGATTAAAATATTTTAGATGTATAGGGCATAATATTGTATTTGAATGTGTGTTTCAACAGGTCATAAAATTGTTGATGGAAAGAAAGAGAATATGAAAGTTCAAGATCCACTCCCAGTTTCCTTTGCTTATCAGGCAAATATGTACTTGTTATTATTGAAAAAAAATCTCTAATTATGAATTCTGTTCTTTGAATTTGAAAAAATTTTCAAACCTTAAAGACAATTCAAAATCAGTTAAAAGGAAATGTTCATCTCTGCCTGTAGAAACAAAGTATAATTGACATTTTGAATAGCTTCCATAAAGTGTCATTATAAGTCACAAAGAAATCAAAGAAAGTATGTTATACCTTCCAGGTACTGCACTTCTTGAATTGTCATGTGTTCAAGTTGGTGGCTCTTTACAAGTACTGTGCCTTAGGAAACTGTACATTTTGTATATAAAATATTTCTTAAAAAAAAAAGTTATTTAATTAGCATTCTTATATTGTGAGGGACAAGAAACATTTTGGAGTGAGGGAATGCACTCACATTGTGTGTTTAAGGCAGTGACATATTGTTGAGTTTATTGCTTCCTGCAGATATTGTATCTGGTGTTCCAGTTCAATTAAAAAATTATTCAGAATGGTAGAGATAAGAAAAAGACCAAGAATCAGGCATTTTTGGTGTTTTACAGAATAGCAAAGTAGAGAGAAAAGTGAAAAAAAAAAATAAGTAAACATTAATCCAAGCATAAAAGCCCAAATCACTTGGGGTGACCTTCACTTCAGCACGTAACTAATGTGCTGTCTAAGTCTGAGGCTTTTCCTTTATTGTCCTATGTAAAAACAGAACAAATGCTTTCATCTCCATGCATCAAGTTGCCATCGTAGGGCCTATAAAATCAGTGGATACGTAAACATATTACCTCACTATTTTTGTTTTTTTTTTCTCAGTCTGTTTTAGTGTGCTGATGCCACCCAAAACGCCAAACATATTAAATGCTGAGGTGGAATATCAAGGAAGGTAGAAGAGGTAAGAACACTTTCTGACACATCATTTATCTTTTCCATCTTCCTCTTGTTCCAGGTCAGATCAGTTTACCGTTCTGAATGCCTACGTTGATACAATTTCCTGGAGGGAAGTTATCTAATCTAAATTTTTCTGTCTAAAATTAGACATATAGTCTAAGATGGTCCTGTAGATGTTAGAGGATGTGCTTGATCTCACACAGCCTACATTTATACCAAGTCCCATGCAATTAACTGCCATTCAACAGATGGATTCCTGTGTGTTTGAAATGGTTGCATATCTCCTTTTCTGTTCATTCCTGTCAAATGTCAGTGCCACTACTGCCCAATATTCAAGTTCATTTGAGTCATGATTTTTTTCTTCTTTTAAGTAGGTTACCTTATGCAGCTACAAAACTCCTGAGAATCTGGTTTTGGTAAAAACAGACCTTTTAGTGAAAATATGTCTAACAGATGTAGTAACATGCAACCAAAAGCTACTAGAAGAAGAAAGTTTTCTACTTTTTTTAGAGGTAGTGTGAGCTAGCCTCCTCCACTAACTGTTTTATTTATTTACTGTCAGTCCTTTAAATTGTGCTAGATGCCCTTTCAAAAGGTTCTCATGCAATTCCAATATAAACGTAGGACAAGGTGTAATAAATATGAGTGCCAAATAATAAATTGTGAATATCAGGAAGGAGGAAGGAGGTTATTATTGCTGGAGATGGCTGTGCATATATCTGGGATTTGTTAAAACACATTATTATAGTGAAATCACTAGATGGCAATGTTACATACACTCTTATGGGGTCTTCCATTAGAATGCAAGCAAGTGTTCAGTCTCTGAAGAAATATTATATGGCTGCTACTGTTGTGGTGCAGTTGTACTTGAAAAGTACCCAAGTTTGCTTTTTTCCACTTTAATCTCTGTATTTGGTACTGAGAAACAAACATGATTTGTCAGCTCATCTTTCTGGAGAAAGACAGGTTTAAATGCTTTTTAGAGCTGGCTTCATTCCACACCTGTGAAGGGCATGAGAGAAGCAAGCATGCTTCAAACATACTCTGGCAAATTTCTGCTGGATAAACTAAGCTATAACAATTCTGCTATCGCGTTGCTGGGGACCAATGAGGATATCAGAAACAAGATAGTGTTTTGGAAAAAAAAAAGAGCATTATGTATCGTTTTATCTCTAAATCTGTCATTTACCTATAAATGAGATATGATTCCTCCCAGCTGACCACAGCCTTGCCAGAAACACTACATTACCTCACAATCACTCTCAACTTTCTGCCTATGGTAAACAGAAAATGATGTAGTTCCAGAGAGGGAATCATGTCACTGGTGGGCTCTCAAAGTGCCTCTCTTTGCTCTTCGGTTATAGAGGTTTTCTGAAGAGCTAGCTCCTAACGGATGCTTATCATATAGGTGCACAAGGGTAGTTCTGGGCTGCAATGCCTCCATTTGTGCAGGTGTGAATGCATTTGAAAATTATCCCATTTTCAATGCCATTTTGATTACAGATCCACCTCTTTAGAGATAGATATAACAAAGGCTGGGAGACAGGAGGAGAAGAAGGAATGCAAGACCATCTTTGCAAAACCAAAGAAAAAGCAAGACAGAAGATCGGTGAGAAAGCAAAAAGCTGAAGGAGACTGAAGCCTATGAAGAAACATGATGCAGAAGGTAAACCACTGCAGTAAGCCTGCCAGTGTTCTGTATTTGAGCTTACTTTGTTCTAAACAGTAATGATTATCTCTTTACTTTAGTTTGTGAGTTTTTCAAAGGCCACCAGATATTAGACAGGAGGAAAAGAAGTCATTGTTAAAAATCAGAAGCATATGCTTGTGAGAGCTCATGAGGAAGGACAAATCATCAAAGCACTAGTAAAAGAAGAATTACAATATATTCTGAATATGAAGAAACAATAAATAGAGGCAAATAAATTCCAGGATACAATAACCTGACTATAAGCTTCTTCCCAGAGGAAAGATGGATGATTGTATCTCTTGGCTGCTCTAACTACAAGTATTCTGCAGCCAATACAATTTCAGGGCCATGCTGGCCAGGTGTTGGCACCTTGGAGAACATCATTTACATGTATCAGATGTCTGTAGCTCACCGGCATATTTTCTGCTGCCAAAGGGTTGGGTCTGGGTCTTGTGACAGCAGAAACTAGACTGGTGCAAAGCCTGAGTGAATCTGGGCTCCTTAGGGAGGAAAAGGCATGTAGTAACATGGGTAAGACAAAAGGGACATCTGAATCTAGTTCCTCCTTCTGTAACTACATGGATGAATAGTCCTGTGTGAGTTATTTACCCATTCCTTTTGTTACGTAGATAACCTTCACTTAAGGCCATGAAACTGGATACTCAGTTCCCATTAGCTTGGGAATTTAGGATGTCACTGGCCCTACAAGATCAAGCTGTAAATTATTGTCTGTCTATTGACTGAGCGTCCACTTAGTGATATATCAAAGAAGTAAGTTAGATCTTTCCTTAATTGGCTAAAGTACATACTGCCTCCAAATAAGGCATAAGAAACTTCACTTGTGTTATGTTTACTTTCTGTAGATCAATGCAGTGACTTCAGTAAAACAAGGTGTATTTCTGCGATTATAATGAATTAGAGCTAGGAAATGAATGGAGCTGTTTAACGGACTGATGAGAGGTTGTAGCATAGAGCTATTCCACTGGATGACAAGATCACATTGTGCCTTAAAGCCTTTATATGTCTACCCAATGTCTGAGTTTCTTTATTTAAATTCAAAGCAGCCACGTTTCTGAATGGTGGAACACATTTTATTCTTACTATTGGAATATGAGAAAAGTAAGATAACACAGTCTGTTTGGTTTTGGTCTGAAGATGCCTAAGAAAAAATGGAGGTAGATGCATTGCAAACACTGGAGACTATGATAGCATTCAATATTTCTAAAATGATGAAAATATTTCTAAAATGACTACTACAAGAATTTTGGCTTTATTTGGAAATACATGAATTTAAAATATATGATGGTTTGCATTTTATATAAGCAGTTCTGTGAAAAACGCTGCTTCTGTACTTGAAGTAAATGAGAAAACACTGCAGAATTTCTATTTAGTGCAATAATTTAATAGTTATGTGAAATATTTCAGCTTATCAGTGAAGTCCAATTAGCTTTGATTTCACATCTAGAATATTATAATGGCAGTATGATACAAATGCGCTTAAGAGAATTCCAAAATAATGGAATTTTTTGTTGTTGCTATTTTGCACTTTAGATCTTCAGTTAATGCTTGAAAGAATTCTAAATGAGCTTGTCACAAGCATAAAAATTCAGATTCTGTTGCATCTTTTACTTGTTCTCTAGCCTCTGTTGCTCCTGCACTCTGAAAAACCCACTGTAATAACTGAAATTTTGGAAGGTTATAGAAAAAAAAGTTATTTAAATCATAAAGACAGTAAAGTTTAAAGCTTGAAATTTAGTTACTTTTAATTGAAAATTTCCGGGTAGCTGGTCTTATGTTGTGCTTGTTCCTTAAGCAATATGCACAACTAAATCCCACTGAGACTAAAAAATGGCAAGGATTCACAGCAAACATCTCAGTTATTTCAGAAAAATTGTGCAAGCTATGTGTCTGAATGCATGGACAGATGCTATCAAATCTATCTATAAATATATACTATCTGCACTGTTCTCAAAGTGTACCTCTTACAGGTGACAATGCTCTTTGCTAGTTTGAGTGACTGCTTTAGACCATTAGGAGCAGCAAAGATGACAGTGGCAGCTACCTGCTACAGGACGGTAGTATTTCTAATTGTATATACCCACAGCCAATCACAGTGCCATGGCAAACTTGTGGAGAAATACATTATTTTAGCAGCAAATCCTACTTTTCAGGCATTCCACCTGTTCTCTTACAGACTTCTAGGCTCCAGCCCTGTTGTACCGTCCCAATGCTTATGTCTGGCTTGCTGCCAAGCACAAATAGCTCTAACTACCAGAAGAAAAGCTTAACCTAAAGAGCTAAATTTGTCTTTGGCTCACGCTGTGTGCAAATACCTTTGACTGCATATAATTAGGTTAGTACATCTTTTCTTCTGTGGAATTGGTATGAGACTTAGGTAAAAGATTTCATGTGAACTTTAAAGTTAAAATGCCGATTTAGCAGTATTAAAATAAGTTTCAAACAACTTATTGTCTTAAAAATATTATCTGATTGTATTTCATAAGAAATGGTCATATCTATATTTTTCGATCTCATAAAAAATTTTTGGACAACAGTTGAAAAAAGTAATAATGACGACGATCATGACAATAATAAAATAATAATAATAATAATGTTCAAATCAAATAAACCCAATACATCTTATACAATGAAACTTTGTGTCTATTCTGATATTATGCCAAAAAACCCCTAACAGGATTAATTTGAAGCTTTTTTTCCTTTTAACAACTGTTCCTCTACTGTAGCCCAGGTTCAAGATTTCTATTATCTGAAAAACGAAGAAAGGGAGGCAAATAGGCTATTAATCAGCACCTTGTTATTACCAAGTCTGAAGTTCTCCTTACTGACTGGTTTTGTAAAATGTTATACTAGTACAAATAGAAGAGATTTTATTATTAAACTAGCTGCAATAATATTATTCCTATTTTTTTTTCCAATATTATTTCAAGATACCTATTAGGCAAGTAATATAAGGATATTTTGTTCAAAGTTCTGAGCCAATTTCTGCCTTTTGACTTTTGTGAAATCTCCCACTAGATCTTATTTGGTTTGTGTACCTGTAGTCAAAAGTAGAGTTTCAGCTTTTATGGATTGTGAGTTTATAATTCTGTTTTCTAGTTTTTAATGTTCCAAACTGTCATATCCAGAGACAACTGATACAGAAAACTGTAGCTAGAGCCATGATGAGTTTGAATTTATTAAGATTTACTTCCTGCATGGGGAACTTCTTTACTGAGGTGCAGCATGTTTTATGATTATTATAAATTATAACATTTAAAATACTGTTGTTTCCTTTGTAAACTTTACTAGCAAACAAATTATTTGCTAGATTAGTTACTCTAACACATCTTCAATTATATTTCACAGTTACGCAGCAGAATCCTGAAGTGCCTGCAGAAGGAATGTGTCCCTCTTTCTGTATTATTGTGATAAAAGTAAATAGTTCACAATATATTCTTCCAACACTCTTTTTTTTCTTATTTTATGGACGGAATCAAATTTATGTTTCACTTCTGCAAATAGATGTTGAGTATAGAAGCTAATAAAAAGTCAAAAGGAATAAACACTGACTGTGAGTGTTGGCTTCTGAGTGTCTAATCTGAAGACTACCTTGCAAGGCGTTGAGTTCAGCCCTGTATTTATGTGCACACAATTAAAGTTATCTCAGGTTAAATATTCATATTATGGAACACAAACCTCTCTACATATTTTAAAAAATATGGTTCTGAGATTTCAAATCAAACTAAAAAAAGAGTTTGTTTTGTTGTGCACTTATTCTTGTTGAGTGACCACTTGTGTATGTAAAGAATTTTGTAAAAATTCTCTGCATTAATAATGAAAGTGACATTTTTTGTGAACCTAGTGGGGTGTTCTGCTGAGTGGTAGCTAGATTTTGAAACAGTTTTTGCAGATATAATTACGCCCAGGAATACGAAGCTAAAGAGATTGGAAAGTCTATTTATGTGAAAACTGACAACTAAAGCTCTACATTTCAAAACAAGTTGCTGCATAACTTGTAAAAAACCCTTTGGCATTGCTACAAGTTCACACATATGAATAAATAAGAATTTCAGCCACGTTCACGATACAAGGATCATTTGGGAAGACATGCTCCCAGACAAGACCTTGGTATATGCATTCTTATCTGGGAGATAAGCTGTTAGGAAAAATAAAGCAGAAGCAAACTTATGAATGATAAATTCTGAAAGTCTGGCTCAGAAAGTCTAAGTAAAATATAGACATTTTAGAATGCTGGTATACTTGATTTTAGTAGAAGATATGAATACTCTGGTTTCTCTTTAAAAATCTTTCTGCTAGGCATACATATACATGATTTGACTTTTTGCCTTGGATTTAGAAAGAATCCAAAAGTAGTAATATCCTGACTTTTGTTATAAACTCACCTAAGTATAACAGAAAACGAGATTGTACTGTTGGCTTTTGGACTCTAAATTTTGTGACAAGGAATTACTTTTGTTTAGATTTGTTTGCTCAGTGGGGCCTTGATTCCTCATTTTCAAGCTCTAGCTATTATTTTAGTACAAATATTGAATAATAAATGTTCCTATATTGCTCTTTCATAGTTTTGTAGGAAAAAACATGTCATGGTAAAGCAAGCCTATTTACCTTGGTGTGTTGCTCAATTGAAAACTTATTAATTTAAAATTAAAATTTTTCTACAGTGTAGTCTATTTAACAATTTTTTTCTTTATTATCTGCTTATACTATGTGTTGAGGAGATTAAAAGTCAACTGAAATCACAGTGTTTCTAAAAGCTGCCTGGTGTTTCAAGATATTATTCCTTCTGCCCCCACCACCCTACCCCGAGGAAAACAGACTGATAGACTCGAAGTTTATTAAATAAATGACCTTCTTTCTGAAAAGGTATATTTTGAAAAAGTTTTATTTGCTTGCAGGTTTTTCTTTTAGAACTTGGCAAATTGTGGTTGGAGCAACAATACCAAATTTTTATTCAGAATAACACATTAACTCCCAGTTTCTGCCAATCAGCAACTTAGGGATTTCCTGAGACCAATTTTCTTCTTGAGAATTGTGCTAAGTAGTCATTGGTTGTTTTATGGATTTGTGTAATCTTTCCAGCAGAACTGTACCATTAAGGCAGAGAAAATATTATTGCATTTAATGTCTGTTTTTCTAGAAATTAGTTCAGGATGTGAACTTCAGCTAGACTTAACAAATTAATAAAATTCTGTAGCCTTTGTTTGTGTTCAATCCTGAAAGTGTTAGGTATTCCTGCAAGGTTATGAGTTTTCTAGGTATTACTGAATCCAGGGAAATGAAGATAAGCGGCTGTCAGAATAAAATACTCAATGTATTTTCAATTGAATAAGTATTTGTAGACAAACAGTTGTTATTACTTGGCAAAGTATAAAAGGCTAAAAGAACTGCTTAACAAGAAAATAAAGTCATACCTTGTGAGATCTAATCTAAGGAGAGATAGCACTCTAAAAATTCCTTTCCTTCTCTCATTTTGTTTATTGTTAAAGACTAAAGCCAAGATATTTCTGTGTAGTATTATTGGTACTTTTTAATATATTATTTCAAGAAAACAACATCCTTAACTGTGTTGTTATCATCTTTTAAGCTACACTGGGGAAAGATAAACAGAAGAAAATATATTTGAAAATTAAGGAAATTAATCTGAAAAAGCAAAAGGAAGATTATTGAGAAAAGATACATTTACGTTGATTTGTGAATACTACTCTTCATTGACTAATTTCTTACTTCTCATCTTGTAATAAAAAGTCAATTTATCTATGATGTCCAAACAAGAAAATGCTATTCACATGAATGAAATATTTGTTTTTCTCTTTGACTTGAAAGAAAAAATAATGGTAAAAATGTGATTGCCACCTATTGCCAATTTTTATCATAGATGAAACTGATGATTCCAGGTTGCAAATGCTTTGAAGTAAAAAGTAAATAGAATGTCAACTTTTTGTCACTGGTTGGGTGATGGGTGTCTTGCATAATGAAAGACAGCTGTGCTCCTCTACAAGACAAATTTGCTCTTTTTGCTCAGCAGCTTGTATTCTTTTATTACTGCATTATGACCATACACGTTTTATTTCAGAACTGCTTTCAACAGTTCTCAACGTCTCCTAAGCCATCTCTGGCTAAATCAATGTAAGTTAATGTAATTAGACTAGGTATCACTCTTTCATTGATAGCAAAAAATCATGTGTTAAATACTACATGTTAAAACCCCAGATTCAATGTCATCTGTGCTTGCATCACAACCTGAATCTTGCATGCAGGTAAGCATTCCACTCAAAGATATGTAGGAATAAGCATTGCTACTATTATTATAATGAAAGGCAGGTAGAGCTAAGCAGATGATTATGTTTTACATTGGAGGAACAGTCAGAGCAGAGAAAGAAGCAAACAAAAATTTCAGCTGAACTCAGTGTATTTCTCATTGCAATGTTTCATATAAAAAAATATATTTAGCCTGAGTATTTCTTCCTGCTACTCTTTTTAAGCCATGCAGCTCACACTTTAGTGACAACAAAAATTTTGTGTCCATGTTTTGTGGACCAGTCTGCCTCACCTCCTTGCCTGGTAAGATAGAGATTCCATATGCTGAAACATATGGGAATTGCATATTGCTAATTTTCAGACTAAATATTGCAAATATTTAGTCTGAGTTATCTTCAGGTTGGGCAGAGAATTATGTCAATGTAATATAGAAATAAAATCATAAAACATTTTGGGTTAGAAGGGACCTTTAAAGATCACCTACTCTACCCCCACTGCCATAGGCAGGGACATCTTTCATAGAATCATAGAATCATAAGGTTGGAAGAGACCTCTCATGATCAGGTTGCACAAAGACCTAATCAAGCTGAACTTCCAGTGGTGGTGTATCCACAATTTCTTTGGACAACACTTTCTTGTGTGCCACCACCTTCTTTCTTAAAATCACTTCCATTTGTCCTGTCACTACAGGCCCTGGTAAAAAGTCTCTCTCCATCTCTCTTAGATATTGAAAGACCACAATAAGGTCTCCCCAAACCTCTTTAAGCTGAACAACCCCAGCTCACTTAGCCTTTCCTCATAGGAGAGGTGCCTTGAAAAATTCATGAGGAATTGATTTTACTTCTTTGGCAAAGGACATAAGAAGATAGCATGTCACAACGAGAATCTGTCCTTGTGAGAACAGAAATAGAAGCTTCCAGTTCACACCATTTTCTAAAGACAAGAAAGCTCTAGTTTCACTCCTTTCTCAGTTTTCATTTTCCCCTTTTACATAAAATCTTGTACTGTAGCAACCCAGTTCTGCTCTCAAGTCATCCAGATGAATCATCTTCAGATAATGGGAATCCATGCATGATCGGAGATGGTCAGAACCTATTTTTCTCATTGAACACATTGAATAGGTTCTCCTTCTGTTCCATTTCTCCAGTAAAGTGCCATGCCAACCACCATAAAGCATCCCTGTTATATAAGATTAATGCATAAATTTAGTATTTATATAAACACATAGAGGCACACATATATGTACATATATATATATATATACACAAAAATTATTCTTCCCCTCTATCTTCCATATACTGCTTACTTTCTCTGCTTGTCAGCTTCTCTGGACAAGCATATAGCACACTGTGGGTGATAGCACAGTTTAAATAGTCCAAGATAATAATTGTTTTTTGCTTTAAAAATACAGATATTTATTTTTATTATTTTTTAATTTCTAGCCAAAAGGAGTTTATTTTATTTTATTCAGTTTTTCATGTGCACTGACCCCTACAGAGGCAAGGATCTGGCATCTGTTCCGGATCTGTTATAATAACAGGACAGAAGCTTTAAGAGACTTATTTTTTACAGATATTTGCCTTAGTATGCCTTGGTGTATGTGATGTTCATGACCTTTGTTTCATTTTTCAGTAGCTCTTTTACCTGGATAGTCTTTTCCTCTTTCTTCTCACCTGACTCTATATCTTTCACCCTCTCTCTATATGCTTTTTGATTCCACTGATTTTGAGCCACTGATGACTTCAACTACGATTTCTCTGTCAAACATTCATTTACTTTATACTTCAACCTTGTCTTTATACATTTCATGCTACACCATCTTCCTTCTGTAGTTACAGGAGGATATCATGCTGCTCATTTTACAAAAGGCCAAAATTGAATGTTTTCCAAAACCTTCACAATTTTTACCACATTATTAACTGTGACATTTATTGCCAAGCTGACTCATTTTCATTTCTTCTCTCTGTTTTCTCTCATATCTCTTAAGTTCTGTCACCATGTGCTTGAAACTGAGGGACAGTCCAGTTACACATTAACTCTATTTTTTTTAGTTAGAATTCTTCTGACAGAGTTATGGTTTTCTTATAAAAGACTGGCTTTCCTTGTTGGCTCCCCTAGTGATCCTGATTACTTATCTAAGTATTTTGAAAGCTTAAGGGAAAAATATTCTTTCATATTTATCTAATTGATCTTTGTTGGCTTGTGGATGCAAAAATAAAAGGAGGATCTGGCCAAATGTTTTAGTGGATACTGCATAATTCCTTATACTTCCAAGTCACTGAAGTTCAGTTTTATATTTACTTTATTTTTCTTTATTTTCAGTCTCCATTTGCCACTAAGGTTGGTGAAAGCAATAATTTATGTTTATCAAGCACAGACTGATGAGATGCAAACAATATGCCCAACTCAGACTACAGCTGAACAAGAAGCAAGACTCCTGTCAAATTTTCATTGATTATATGACAATAATATTTTGCTTAGTAGCTACTCTGTACTAACTGAAAGGATAGATGAAGTGTTCTGGAACCGTAATGATAAACCCATAAACTACATACGTAATCAAAAGAAGACACAGACAAATGTGGAATAGGGCAAGTAAGCCACTGCAATCTGTCTTTGTGATACTTCATATTAAGTAGGCTGATAATTTGCTGTGACTTCTCACAACTTCCTGTCACACAAATCTTGCACTGTCAATACTCTATTTACATTGCTTGAGCTACTATGCTTTGGAAGAAAAACATCACTTAACCCAGGAGATCATATTGACTTTTCCTTGTGTTTTAGCCTAATTTTACCCTTGTTAATACTTGATATACCTATTGCTGTAATTATAGGATAAAGTGGCTTTTAATAGAAACTTTTTTCACGTCTGAAAATATAACCTTGTACTTTTAACAATGAAATTTAAAAATAGCACAATGAAAATGCAAGTTCTTTTCTAGTTCCTTTGTAGAAAAGGATCTCTCCTCAGCACTGAAGAGGCAACAACTGGAGTGCTGTGTCCAGTTTGGGGCTCCCTGGTATAAGAGGGACATGGACCTATTGGAATTCAGCACACAGCCATGAAGGTGCTGAAGGGCTTGGAGCATGTGAGCTGTATAGAGAGGCTGAAATAGCTGGGACTGTTTGACCTGAAGAAGAGAAGACTCAATGGGATCTTATTCATGTGTGTAAATACCTGATGGTCATGGGGAAGGAGTAAAGACAGAGAAAGACTCTGTGATGCCTCGTGAAATGCTAAGAGACAATGGACACAAAACTGAAATTCAGGAAATTCCACTTAAATACAAGTGGAAACTTTTTTACTCTGAGGGTGACTGAACACTGAACATGTTGTCTGCAAGAGACTGTGCAGTCTCAATCCTTGGAGATACCCTGCTTTGAGCAGTGATGTTGGATGAGATATCTCCTAAGGCTGCTTCCAACAGCTCTGTGATGGTGCTGAAGTAATTTTAAATTATTTTCTTCAGCTTAGGTAAGGACACCTGTTAAAGCAGTACACCTTGATATATTGATTCTTTTTTTTTTTAATTAAATGTTATGTATAGCCTTTACAATCTTGTTTAAAAGTTAAAATATTAGGTGATTAAGAAATTTTTTTAAATAAAGTACACAAATTTAATGCAAATAATTTCACACAGCCCAACAAACTTACCAATAATATCTACATAGTAACACAAAACATAGGATGCCGATTGTGCTCATTTTACAAATAAAGGATCTGAAATGGGTAGATTTCAGTTTTAAATATGTCTAGTAGATCAGAAATTATATTATTCTGTCAAGTATTCACTCTACTACTTTCACAAGGAAATAAAGAAAATCTGATTGATATACGTATCCACGAGAAGAACAAGTCTATGGTTATTAATTCACACTCCACTCTAAAAGATCCGGTTATTGTTTCAATTTTGATTGATGTTAATTATCTTACTTTAGAGCATTTAGTAGATATATAGGCTGCAATTTTCAAAAGGACTTTCAGATTTCATTTGGATGTCAGACACAAGTCATGTATAAGTTCTCAGTTTAAGAACAGCTGTCAACACTGGCAGCTGTTCTTAAACTATTTCATTGTACCTCATAGAAACACTGTTTGATGTTAGAAAAGCTTTTTATTTCCTACTACATATTCTTACTTCAAATGTCAAATATGAATTAAGTCTTTTTATCAGTTCAGGGGAGAGTAGTATAGTGAGTGAAAATAATGAGATTACAGGAAATGACAGCTGTTGATATGGTGCCAAATTCTACAAATCCCTATTTATTAGCGTTTATCATACCTAGAAAACATGTAGACTCAGGGAGCGGGCATCTACGTTTGTAATGTGTTGTCGTCTTTCCAGGGAGGATTAAAGCATAAATGATATGGAGGACTGAAGCATTTACCTGTGTTTTACTGATTAGAGAAGAATTTTATAACCAAGTGCTGGGATCCAAGAACTTTCAGAAGGATTAAATACACAGAAAAAATTAAGCGGAACAAGTGGGAAAAGTTGGGGAGAAAACTGGGAAGAAGTTCATTTAAATTTTTTTATAAGAAAAAAATGGGACTGCCTATCCATTTCTCTCTCTTATATTGTTCTGGTCTGTTCCTTATGGCAACCAGATTTAAACAAACGAACAGACAGCTACAATATTGGTTTTGCTTTGTCTTGATGCCAGAGGAAGTGATGATGTTGGAAACAAGGCCACATCATATATGCTATCCTTTTATACTTGCAATAAGAATACACATCAGAAGAATTCATATGTAGAACCAAAGTAGTTATTGACCTTGTCATTTTTCTAAGGGTAATTGGTCACATCAATAAATAAAAAATGCAGAAATTTACATCATATTATTGTGCGTAGTAGTGAATCAGGATTTGGATGTTATCTAGAGTTGGAGAAATTTGTTGTCAATTACTAGAAAAAAAATAAGGCAATGAATATGTTTCATTTTCCTTTATAAAAGTATTAATTCTCCTTGTTGTTTTTCTTTTTTTTTTTCAGATCAGAGACAGTGCTTTTTAAAGTGAGAAATATACATCCTTTTTATTCTATTTCAGTTATTTTTGAATCCGAGATTTATTGAGGATTAACTTTTCTTAACATCAAAATTCAGAGTCTGGATTTATGTGTTACTACCCTTGTAAAGTTGGAGGAATACTGGCATTTCCTATTAATGCCAGGAGCTTAGATACTCAGTGTGGTTTAGATGTAATTGTGCCTTTGAAGCGTAAGAAAAACTCTCTAAAAACATTTCTAACCTCTTGTGTCTGAAGAACCACAGACCATTTCTGCATATGAATGTTATTAGGGTACTAAATATTAATAAACGGTACTAAAATGCTGGTACTGTGCATCTCAGCTGAGCTGAGTTTCTTAGCACCGAAAAATGACCTGAATTTATTTGCAATTGACAAATGAACTCTTAAATTTTCTCTTTATTCCCAAGTTCTTGAATCTTGTATTTTTGGCTGAAGACGACTCTCAGAAAAGGCACTAAATGCGAATCCTTTGCCTCAGCTGCCTGGAGTAAGATTCTCAGGAGGTTCTGCTGAGAAGGAAGTGTTTGAAATCATTCAAACAACAAAAAATGCCATTCAAATTGCTCATTTCTCAGAGGCAATAAGCACTTTGCATGTTGTCTAAATGTGTTGTATAGAGGCTTTGCTTTGGAAGCAAATGTTTTACTCAGTGAAGACAGTTCCATATCAATTCAAGGTAAGAAAAAACATTAAGATTTTAACATACTGTTCTTCTCATCTCTTCTTATGCCTCTTTGGTTTTTTCCTTTTTTTCTTTTGTTGAGGGATGTCTCATCACTTGCTGTACTCATCTTTGTTCGTCCTTTTCCTAGGCATCTTCACTGTGGAAGGAATGTGAGTAACTATCTTAGGAGCAAATTGGAGTCTGGCACCATAAAATGACACTGTCATGTCTGTCTTGTTTTTGTGACTCTCTTTAAGTTCATCATTATCTGAAGCTACAAGCTGACTCAGAATGTTTCCCATATCCACAAGCTAAGAAAAATATACTTATTCATGCTAACAGTATCTAACTCAATGTATTTGCCAACTGTCTAGTAGAGTTTCTAAAAAAATCTTAGCCATATTAGAATGGCAGAGGAAAACAGTGGAGGTTTCTCATAGATATTTATTTTCCGTTTTAAGGTACGGCCTCACTCCCATTGCTGTCAGCAGAGGCACTGACTTACTATTACTGAACTGATTGTTTCAAATATATAGTTGCAAATCCAAACAGAACTGTTTTGAAATCTTACGATATGCACGAATGTAGGCATTTCAATAGGACAGAGTGTAATAAAACTTCTTGATGAAGTGTTAAAAAATATTTCTGGAATCAACAGGCCCAAGAGCTGGGAAAGCAAAGACAAAGACAGCATTTACTTTTGGGTGCTTTCTGCAGTCTTTAGTTACTTTGCAGTGCTCTGAGTACAATCCAGGTATCAGCTATACTACTAATTTAACAGTGCTTTGGTGCCAAGGGATGTGCTGCAGCATTTACCTATGTTCCTTAATTTTCTTTCCCCCATGTCCCCCCTGTTGTGGTTTCAGATTTTTCCGGGGAATTTTTCTGTCTGTTGCCAACAAAGGGGATCTGAGTGGAATGCGACGCGGTGGAGGGAGGACGTTTTCCAGGGAAACCAGGACAGGGGCTGTGCCCTGCTTGGCCCTGACATCCCTCTCGTTTCCTCTTTCTCTTGCTCTCTCACTGGTGCGAGGAGGAAGAACAGCAGCAGCTACTGTGTGTGTGCATTTTGCAGTCTCTGAAGGAAAGTTCACTGGTCAGCTGGCTCTACCACAACTCCTGCAGGACTCACACTAAGTTCCATCTCCCCTTCTTCCCACCCTCCCAGCCAGAGAATTGGGAAGTGGCGTTGGCAGCGGAAACAAGGCGATTGTTGCTACCCTCGCATTGCGAGATTTTGGGTACAGGACTCAATCCATTTTAAGGTTTAAATTATGATTAGTGTTAATTCTGTTCTGTACATACATATATTTGTAGCTGAAAACTGTTATTTTTCTATACATGGGTTTTTTTCTGACTAAAGATCTTTAAATATCTCATAACATATCTTAGTTTTCATCTAAACTAGGACACCCCCCAAAAATACAAGTCAGATTTGGGACTATCCAGCAATTTGGGCTCAAAGATTATATTATTCATAATACTGCTGTAATCAGTTCAAATTTAATGCCAGTTTCAGTGTCTAAATAGATGTTACATGATTAGATGCATACTCAAGTTCATAAACAGAGTTGTAGGAATCTTTTTAAAAAGGAATATTAACAGAAGTTTCTTGTAAGCTGAAGAAAAGCAGAATGAAGGATATAATGCCTGCTTTTAACTATTTATAAAAGAAGAAAATTTAAATCAAATGCATGGGAAATTACTAGACATTTTTTATTTTTATATTCAATCATTTCCATATACACACAGAGCAAAAAAATAATTGCTGAAAAGTAGTGAATGCATTCACTACTATTTTGATGAAATGGAAGCTTGATCCTATTTTTCCTTTGTAAACAGATTAAAGTTATTAGTGTAATTCCATTGAGTTTTGCAATGTGTTTTAATGCTGTGTGAAGTCTTGATATTCTAGATTTCTGCAGAATTAGTCTTTCGGCATTATGAGTGAGACATCTCTGGCTTAATATTATGTATAATTCACAGATATTACCACAGATGGAAAAGCAGGTCCCTGCACTAATGCATTAGCAGAATCCTCATTGACTTCATTGCTTTTTGGACAGACTAAGATTAGAACCTACATTTAGGTGTTAGCTCATTGGAAACAGGATGTCATGGCGAACTGGGAATTAAATAATCTTTCCTGGGTAAACCATGTCAATATTTTCTCAATATATTTTCATTTGATATGAATGACATTGTTATTATATTCAATCTGATTAGAAATTTCCCATTATAAAGCCATGCTTTCAGCTGGTTTTAATTTCATCAAAATATTGATCTTATTAAATTTAAAGTAACTTTCTGTGGAATGGATATTGTTTCTAAGAGTAAGATTACTGAAAGTTGATTTGATTGTAACACCTTTCAATGATTTCTTTCATGAAGGAAAACTAACATTTCTCGGTTTTGAACTAAGTCTAATTCCTTTGTGATGGCAGAAATGAATCTTTTGCAGAAAAAGAAAGTAAAATCAATCCTTATGCAAGCAAGCTATTAAGCTTTTACAAATTTTGATCCTCTAATGCGCATTCCAGTTTTGGTTATATTGATAATTAATTCTTTTGAAGGATCTGTGTGAATAAAATATGGTCAAGTATTTTTGTCTTGAATAGTTATGTGTTAGTGCTTGTGGAGAGCGCAGTGGGTCATCTCCACTTCTAGTAAGGAATGAGCAGTTGTAAATATGCAGAACTCACTGCTATCACGGTTCCTGTAGAGGGACCTGAAACAAAGGTGCTTTTAACTCTAGCCTTTAGGACAATAGGCAGATAGGTGGAATAGGTAGGAAGACACCAGATTTGAATAATCTAAAGGGACTGACATCTTACTTTGAATCAAAGGAGTAACTGGATTTGGAAGCTGAGAATAACTGGAGAAGTGATACTGAAATGCGGAATCAGATATTTTAGGAAAAAAAGATGGAAAGCAGAACTTGAGCCCGAGGAATCTGGGAGACTGAGAACCATGACAAAGAAAACAGCAAGAAATCATGGAGTAATGCAGTTCAATATAATTTCAGATAAGGATTCAGAATCATTCCATCTTAAAGAAAGACAAAATACTAATAGGTAGGTAAAATCTCTGGAAAGCAAATATCTCCTTTCCCCCTAATGGAGAGTGACAACTTCACGATGAGGGCACACGGCTATGGAGTGAAAATGAGAAGAGCTTGTGATTTAAAGCATGTCTACTCATTAACAGGAAGAGTTCATACATTCTGTGTAATGGAAGCTCTTTTCCTTTCCACTTTACATAATTTCTTAAAATTTAGGAAGTTGTTTGTAAAATACTTGTTCCAATTGTAAACAAAAACCTCTGAAAAGTTAGGAAAATGCTAGTATTAAGGCTGCCACTGAAGATGTAAATAGTTATAATGGATAATTTGCCATGTATAATTGGATGTGTTTTGTGTTAGTTAAATGAGCAAGAGTTGGCCTTGAATATTACATAGGTAGACTTAGACAAATTAATCACTTGGGCAAATGTATTGAAATTAAGTAATTCTGTTTGGGAGTAAATTTGGTTTATTTTTGTGAGCAATTTCTCTTCTATGCTTTTATTGCAAACCAAAATTTATAACAATTATAGATAAGTCAGAAATACACCCTTTATGTCTGAGCTTATTTAGGTAGCTAAAGTTTTATCAGGTCTTATTGTATCTCTCTCTATGTTAGGGGTACTTTCTTGCCTTCCTTCTATCTTATTATCTAAGTCGCTTTCAGCCTTTCTTGTAGGTACCTCTATTACATGTTCTATGCCAGTAAATTAATTAAAGATTGTGAATTGTTTTAATAACGTACTGTATCTGACTCCTAATGATAACTGTTTTCTGTACAGCTTGGTCTTTGGACTTTTTCTTATCCTGCCTTTTATATCTGAGTGATTTGTCCCACTCCTAACTTTTGGACATATTTTCTCTCTTAATTAGAAACACGAAACATATTTGAAAGGGACCGAAGTTTTCATATTCACAGTGACACCTATCAAGCTCTATACAGGAAGTTATTTCAGAACTGTGTTTAAAAGCTTACCCTAAATTTTGCAAGAATTGAAGACAACTATTCTTCTGGAACTTTTTGAAACTGCAGGAGGAAGATGTGAAACCTGCCTAAAGTAAGGAAACTAAGGTAATGAAACTTCACAAATGTAAAATAAAAACAAAGTAGAACAAACACCCTCTCTAATGCTGTTTTTACAGAAAATCCTTTGTGATGCCAGGACCCCAGGGTCTATTCAGATGGATTGGTTATGCTCACAACACTGGGTCATAGTATGTGGCATCTCTGCTCCAACTAGGCAGAACAGAAGTTAATGTGATACATAATTGTGAAAGGATGAGAGTGTACACTTCTGCTTCCCAGATATCCAGCGTTCACATTGATTGAAGTAATTTTTATTTTGTTCCTTTGGACAGTTCAGTCATTTTAATCTGAGGATCAGAAGATGGAAGGCAGGTTGCTGGATGTTAAAGCACAGTCATCTTGATGTCACTTTTTCTTATCAAAGTTTCTGTATCAACTGCTGGTTTTATATCACTTTCAGATTTATCCCCATGTAATTGCAGCTCTTCCAGGAAAATTCAGACAAAAAAGGCCAACTTCAACTGTTTAAGGGTATTTTATTGAAGTTATTCCTTCCAACCTTCATTCTTATAATGTCTTTTCATGAACCACTGCCCCCTTTTGCATATTTGACCGTATCTACATTTCTTCTCTCTTGTCATGTCTGTCCTTAAAGGTGTATTTTAGGAATGAGTTCCAAAAGAGAATAAAATAGACTTTTGCCTCATTTCCCTTCACAATTTAGCTAGCTTCATTACCGTTGTACCTTCTCTATGCTCTAGACTTGAGTGTGTTACTAATGGGATTCCAGGTGATCTTTAATGTTAATGGGAAAATTGTCACTCTGGGGGATTCCTTTATGGTTCTACTTGGGAAGCAAGATTGACACTCCCCGAGTCTCTGCTTTCAGTACAGATATTTCATTGACAGGAGTAGCAGCTAATTTATCTCTCACTACCTACCCATTTCTTAAGCTCTTTGGAAGCTTTAGTGGCACATACTTTTCTTAAATGGTATTTTAATACAGTTCCTTCTCAACTGTAAACCATTGCTTTGGATTTGCTTTTTGACAGTAATATAGGACTGATGCTGAAAATAAAGTGTCCTTTAGCCTGTACTCTGCAGATATCTAACATTTTTTCTGCACCTTTAGTGCTCAGTGTGTGTGTGTTTGTG
>VWPV01008438.1:0-62772 GCA_013389885.1 Geococcyx californianus | reverse complement strand
GACATGATTTAGTAGGGAAACAGATATAGTTGGACTCCATCATCTTAGAGGTCTCTTCCAACCTTATGTTTCTATGATTGATGTGTCCATTATCAAGACACCATAGTCATTGTGGGGAAATGGCATCAAACAAGCCACTGGTGGTGTGTGCAGGTTGCTCACATCCATACGGAGGCAGCTACAGTTTCTAGGGTTGTGGCCCTGCCAGGATCTGCATGTTATGGGAGTGCTTTTTCCCCAGTTAAATCCAGTGATTAGGCAGGATGGTCTTGAGGGTGGCAGACTGGACACATCCAGGCTGCTCACAAACTGCTGGGTTTGGAGTGCTCTGCATGAGCAGCTCTGAAGAGCGGACTTCTAAAAACAACATTGGTGTTGCAGTGGCAGAAACCCAGTCTCTGAACTCTGAGCCAGTTGTTTAGAAAGGGGCCAGCTGGCTGAATAGTTAGAATATCGTTTCTGCTTGTTTTAATCTGTCTCCCTTTCCCCTCCTGAAGGAATAAAAGCAGTTTATATATGATGCAGGTGGTAGGAATACCTCATAGGTATAGGGCTTTGGGTGTACTTCATAAAGCTGTTGCACTATTTGTTCTGGATTAGCTGCTTTTGCATATATTGACATACATTTGGAGCAGGAGACAGAATTTGGTAAGGCAGAACTGAAGTGTGATAACTTTCTAGGGAGCCAAGGGATTCCTAATATCCAGCAGTGTTGAAGGTTAGAGCTTTTGACTCAGTAACCTGGGGAATTAATTAATCTCAAAGTTTAAGAGATTTAATAACTGTTCTTGAATAAGACAAATGGTTGCCAGGCAACTTCATGCCAAAGAGGACAGGATTTCTTGCCTTCTGTAGAGTACCAGTGTTTTGCAGCAAGTACTGAGTCTTGAATCTTTCAAGCTGACACATGCTTTTCCAAGTAACTGGAGTGATCTCTTCTGTTTTCTGTATCCTAGATTTATAATGCAGAATTGAAGTAAATTTTTTTTTAATTGCTGGAAGACAATGAAAAGTTGTCTTGCGATCCTGATGGGGAGGCTGCTGCTGGAGGAAACACGTCTCATTTGTATTTCTACTCTCTTTATCTGGCTAGAAATGGAAAGTTGGGCATGGATTATATCTACTTCCTGTATTGATGCTTGCTATCCTGTATTGCAAATACTAACTGAGAATTAGGAGTATGGGGCTAAGACTGATAAGTTGAAATTTTTCTTGCCACTTGTGTGTGTGGGCAAATAGAATAGATGCAGTGTTGGGCCTCTTTGACTTTCAGTTTTCATTAACTTATGAAGACCGGAAAACAAAATTTAGCAGGAGTTCTGAGGCAAAAAAAAAGACTTGAAAGGGAACTCAGCAGACTTATAAACTTTGGCATTTGGTGTTTCCACTCTCTGCACCCACACCAAATCATCTCTCTTGTGTTAATCTAATGGCTGCAACAGGCGTGAATGAGTCAGTCTTGAAACAATGCCATCCTCTGCTTTATGGCAAGAAGCTAGATAGGAGTTGCTTGTACAAGCCAGGGTGGCGGACATGTTCCTGCTGTATACTTTTGATTCTTCTGCCTTCATGACTCAGACTCGCTTCTTGCATATTCAAGCTGTCTGGCTGCATTTCCATACATTTACTTCTTGAGTGAATATTTGATATCTCTCCCTGGGGCTGATTGAGATACAGAGGAAATGAACATTTCTTTTTTGTAGCTGAAGACCTCTCTTTCTGAGTCTTGAGACTAAGATTTAATATCTTAGTGTAAGTAAACACCAGTGGTGTCCTAAAAATCCACATGCTGAGATGTGTTCCTTGTCCTGTGCTCACTGGCCTATTCCCTGTGTAGCCACCTTCGGTATGTAAGAATTTAACAGATGGCCAGTGCATTTTCAGTGTTTATAGACCTGACAAATTGGGATGGTTTGTCTTCAAGGGAGAAGTAGTGTCTGATTCTTTCTCTTGAAATTTGGAGGTGGGTTTGGGGCCATTTTTCTTTCTTACTCAAATTGTTTTTTCTGCTGTGCAATGAGAACATTACACTTTGAATAGCCATGTGTTGAAAACACTTATGCCATCAGTGAGTGGTTCACTCTTGCAGAATTCTGTGCGGATGATAGGAATATTCTTAAGTGGTTTCAGAAAGTAGGGCATAAATTGGGGTGATGTTCCTCAATGGTCTTTACCTTCTTCATTTGTTTTTCCCTTCTAGGAGGTTGCTGGAGTCTTCCCTCATTTCATTATCTCGCTATGATGGAGCAGGATCCCGTGAACATCCCATCTACCCAGATCCAGCCAGGTAAGAGCTAAATGCAATCTGAAGGCGTTTAAGTTTCATAGACAAAAGCATTACTTTGATACAACTTGGTGAATCCTTTGGGAATGGTTCTAATATTGAGCCCATCTCCTCCTCAATGGCTTACACTGGGGGCAGGGTGGAAACCAAATGAGAAGATGCTGTTAAGCCTGGGAGAGAATGAGAGGAAGAAATTTCTGTTGAAGTAAGCACATAAGGATTCCTGAAATCATTTGAGATGGAGAACATTACATGGCAAGCAGGTCCAACATTAAGTGAGATGATACAAATAAATATTAATCTCTTTTGAAGAAAAAGGAAATAAAAACAAATAGTCTTTTCAGGAGTAAGGGAGAATACAATGAAGGCAGTTATGAGCTGGTGTGAGCAAACAACGTGCTTGGAAGAATGAAACATCTCCATGAATGTATCTGTATGAGGAAGCATAAGCTGGATGTTGTGTGTACTTAACTAGGAACAAAATACTGACAATTATTTCTGAAGAGTCATGAATCATTGACGTTAGACATAGAAACACCTGGAGTGATGCTTAATGTCTAGAAGAGGTGGGAGAGTTTCAGAGGACTAGAAGAAGCAAATGTGGCAGAGTTATCAAAAATGGAAAGGAGTGATCTTCTGAGTTTCTACTTAAGTCTATTAAGAAAGCAACAGATGGGATAATGTGACCAACAGACTCTTGTCAGAAGAAATAATAGAGTCATGAACAGCAAGCAACTTTGGAAGCTTTCAAAGAGTAAATCGTGACAAATAAGGTTTCTTGAGATAGGTTTAACAAAGCTATGAATGAGGAAAATACAGTAAGTGTAAAATATATATGATTTAGCCTCTTAAGCAACCTCTGATACAGCTGCATGAATTGAAGGCTACTAGGATTTATCATAAAGGAGAGTACAGGAATACTGGTGTATGAAAATTAAATATTTAAATTGCTGAAGGAGGCTTGTTGGGTTTGGGTTTGGTTTTTTAAAAATCTTGTTCTCTTTTTACATCATTAACAACAGAATCTGCATATTTATACAGATGATGCTCTAAATAAAAGTTCTGAAATAAAGAGCTGTGTTGCAAATTTGCCACATGGTATAATTACACTGATAATAACTGTGGATAGTCTTGTAGGAGTGATATTTTATATTAATCTCTTTTTACCATTTATTGTGAAGAAAGTTGCTTTGTGAAGATAATTCAAAGGCACAGGAATGATGTTAAATAAAACTCTGTTTGTAGTGAGGTGAAAGTAGGGTGGAGTGTACTACCTGTGTGTTAGGTCATTAGGAAACCAACATAGATAACTGCAGGAGGTCTTGGCAGCTATATGTCAGAATGATGCTGATAAATGTAAAAACTTTAAAATGGCAGTTGATTAAATAACAGGTAGAGGCATTGATTTACCTGGAAAGATGAAAATGATATTTTACAAATGTTAAATTAAGAAGTGTTACTACATTCAAGTCAACTTATGAAGGACAAGAGCTGCTAAATGGCACTCTTCCTTATTTCTGGAATGCTTAATCCAAACCAGACGGATTTATTGAGCAGAGGTTTTAAGAACTGATTCTGACTCTGTGGGTGCTGCCTTTTAAAAAAGATGAGGAGGGCCTGCCTAGGTTACTGAATTTGTTTTCTTTCCTTTTGTCAGATCTTTGCTATGACAAAGCTCAATAAAATGTATGAAAAGGGGTCACTGCCTGAGACAATTCCTAGCATAAGCAGCATTGTCATAAGTGTTTTTCTACTGGAAGCCATTTATAAACTGATGTGACAGCTGTTGGTTGTGGTAGAAGCTATAGTAGCCTAAGTTTATAAGGAGCTTTGGAAAAAAAGTCCAATGTTGAAACTTCTTCTGAGAGGGTTAATTTGTTCCAGTAAGGGACACTGACCGTTTCAGAGAATGAGATTCATAGATGTGCCATCAGCATGAGCTGGAAGTTTTAAGTGGGGTAAGATCAGAGTCTTTTCTCCATAAACCTTATTGGTGTGCTAGGCTAGTGGGACCTTTTTAACTGTCCCTTTAACTTGTTAGAAACTGGGGATGTGATTTAAAGGAGTACTATTGCATTTTGAGGTTTTTTGCAGCATTTTAAGTTTGTAACAAAGTTATGACTTTTAGATGTTCTTAAATAACAAAGTGGAAAAGTGAAACAATGGTGAAATAAACATTCCACTATTTATGTCTATGTGTGTAAGCATATATTAAAAATACATATACCTCCTTAAGACCAAACTATGTCCAGTGGAGGTGTTGTGTTGGGTTTTTTTTAACTTCATGATCTGAAGAATTTATATGTAAAAGCTTGTGTTTTAGTTTTGTTTCTTCATCTACTGTTTGTACTGTTGCTATATTTGAATAACCTAGGTCACAGGCAGGAAGAACATGTTTTTTTAAGTTCCTTCAGATTTAGAATGAATATTCTCATGCAGACTGCAGCAGTCTTTCTCAGTGGCCTTGCTGAAATTCTCTGAGGTCAGTTCTGTCATTCTCTATGGTTTCCATATGTACTGAGGAATCAAATAAAGCTGTCATCAAAGAACACCGCTTAATTTTTTTTTTAATAGAAATACTCAAAAAGGTGCTCCCAGGCTGCGTATATAAAGCTTCACAAGGATGTTTGGTAGATAGGTCTCTAGAAAAAATTGGAACTGCTAGAAAGTTACTCAGAAAGAGACCCTCAGGCTGAATGTTGCCTGTGAGTGTGGAATAGAAGTGGAATAGAAGCGAACAAAAGTTGGTGTCCCTTCCAGCACTGCTGTCAGCTCAGGGAAATTAATGACACCAATCAGATAACCCCTTTACAACATGCCTGTTTGCTGAGAGACATTTAGAGGTGT
Source organism: Geococcyx californianus (assembly GCA_013389885.1). NCBI lineage: Eukaryota > Metazoa > Chordata > Aves > Cuculiformes > Neomorphidae > Geococcyx > Geococcyx californianus. The sequence goes on along the minus strand of VWPV01008438.1, from coordinate 57,641 downwards.
GAGTCGGCAAAGTTGACAAAAGTCCTGGCCATCAGCATCAAGGCAGTGTTGGTGGGTGGTGTCACTACTTGTGAAATGTTAGGGGGCCTGGGGGTCTGCTCAGCAGTATGGTGCTCTTGGGTGCAGATATACCAATTCTTGTGGCTGTTTTGGGGAACCAAGTCTACACGTTCTTCAGTTGATGTTCATGGGATTTATTTTAAAGTTTGCTTCCCGAAAATGGGGGAGGGTGAAAAGAAGCAGGCTTTGTCTAAAGAAATTTTCATGTTGTCTTTAAGTACACCCATCTGGCTTGGATGTCTTGCTGTATCTGAGGATGCTGTGTGATGTCGTAGCTTGCACTTCAGTGTTCATGATGCCATTTACAGCAAGATACTTTAACTTCACTAATGCTAGCAAAATATTTCCTTGCTCCTGTTCCACTTCTCACTGGCCAGCCAGGAGCACCAGGTGCCTAGAGAATGCACTGCCTCTTGTTGACATGGTTGTTGGATGAGGCAGAAGCTGTTCTGCTCTGGATTTTGCACTGCAGCATTTCTCCCACTCAGTGCCTTGTTCTGCGGCAGTCGTGTGACAGCATAGCCTCTCCTCCTCTGAACCATCTGCTCCAGTAAACGGGGTCCAGTCACCACAGAGACAAGGTTAATTTAGCTTCTATGGTGCTGTCTAATACAGCCTGCTGTCCTGTGGATGCAAACTTAATTTAAAAATTACTGGATAACCTCTCTGGTTTGCCATTGCTTTACTAGTAGCACAGGTGAGAAATAAATGGACTAGGCAGTTTGTTGTGACTGGTGTGTGTTTAGTGAGCTGGTAGACTAACTTTGATCAGGGGGTGATTTATAGTTGTCTACGTTTTAATGTTAACCAATGTTTCTTATGCTGCTTTGCAGCTTTCTTCTCCGTCTAGGACAGCTAAATAGCTTAGGCTGACTCTCAGCTCTGGTTCTGACTTGTATCATAACCATATACCAAAGACAAATACAGCCTGACAAATACAAGTTTTGGGGGTTTTTTTGCCCTGCATGCACTCATCTGCAAAGATTAATTCTTTAGCCTATTGCTTTGAGTATGTTTCTTCCCTGCCCTTCTGTGTTTTATCCCATGCACTTTTTTCTCTGTGTGTCTGATTTACGCTTCTTGTCTTCTCTTTGGAAATCTTTTTCACAGTCTATGCAGTCTACATATGTGTTGTCAGGAAGCTGAAACTGGCATCTTGTCATCTATTATGGCTGCTCTTTATTGCCTGTTCTTTTTTGTTCTTCTAACAAGCATCATTGTGTATTTTTTTTTTTCTTGTGATGTGCTGCATAGTTTGAGAAGACTAAATATATGCAAAACTCGTTCTTCATATCCTTCTGTAAAACCCTCCCTTGGTGTGATGTTAGCAAAGAAAAATATTTGTATGATTACACTGCTGGACTGCTAAGACCACTGTTCATGCTTTCCAGTGTTGCTTTGTTTCCATATTCCATTTTTTTTCTGTGTGCACATATTATGCCATAGACTTGTTTTAGGCTTATACAGAGCTTTTGCTTATGGAAAAGGCCAAAGAGGAGAAAAAGTCCTCGTTTATGAGTGCACTGCTGTAATGCCTTGCTTTTTTATACTTGGCCTATTAAGTCTTCATGGGAGTAGCAGGAAGTGCTGTGTGTATAGTGATGCCTTCTTTGTTATATAAGCATGAACAGCTGTAACTGATCAAACAGTGCATGACAGATCCAGGAGGAATCCTGTACAAACTGTGTATGGTACCCTTTTGCTGCTTATTGACCTAAGTTTTCAGACCCTTGAGCCTGTAATCTGTCTGCTGAACTTGCATCTTTACCAAGATGGCAGCCTAGTAGGGTGCATGGAGCTTACTTTGGAGAAGGCTATCGCTCTTTGTGTCTGTATGACTTCTAATTCCTTCTTTCTTACCACCTTCTCTTTTGCTTTTATTCCCCTAATGTATGGCGGAATGGGAGGTTCAGTGTTCTTGATGGGTGTCTGCTGCCAAAACAACATTAATACATTCTATCCCTTGACGAATTAATATATTTTTTTCATGTTGCTCTAGGGAGCAATCACTAGAAATACTATTAAATGTTGTTTTCCATTGCAATATGACTTTAGGGACAGTGGGTGAACACTTTATAAGACCTGGTCTGTTTGTTTTCTGCTCATGCTATTGTGGATATGACAGTTATCCATATATAAGCAAAATCTTATTCCTGATAATTCCCGTAGAATCAACACAGCTCTGGAAGGGAGAAAAAAGTAAAATCTTCTAACGGTTATATTATCAGAGATTATTATGGACTTGCATTTTTGTTGCTGTTTGTAGTATAGCAAAGTGGGACTGTGTGGTATTGATCACTATAAAGTTACAGGTATTAAATATCTTCATGGCTGACACTGTGGTTCACTGTAAAACAAATTTAGCTTAAAACTCTGTTCTGAAGATGGGTAGCATGCCTGTAAGGCAGACAAGCCACCTCTCTTTGTGATTGCAAATGAGTACATTTTCATCTCTCTGTCCCCTGGAATTTACTGTTCCTTTGAGGTTTTTTGTTTTAGATTTCTTTGTTTAAAGCTTTTCACACTTATATTTTTAGATTAAAAATTAGGGCTGCTCTCTCTATTATCGATGTCTTCCCTGTGATGCCTTTGCAGGAAATGAGATTGTATTTTCATAACGCTGTGAAGTACCTGTCTGGTAACTTGAATTGAATGAAAAAGAACAAAATCAAACACATGTATGGAATGAAGGAGGGGAGCTAGAAGTTGAAGGAGTAGACATCTTAATGTCTAATTACTGGAGGGCAGGTGTTATTGTCATCTCCTCTTTTGCCCCTAAATTAGTGTTTGAGTCTAAAACAAATAAGGCCAAAGAAATGATTATTCAGGTGTTTGAGATGTCTGGACTTTGAGTAACTGTGTCACAGAAAGCATGTGCTAGGAGCTGTGGATATATGCAGGATAGGAAAAGAGTGTATTTATACCTGTTTAGAGTCAAGGAAAGGAGTAATACTGGTGCCTGAGAGCTGATGCAGACAAAGGCCTAGTATTACTTGAGAGAGAATCAAGAGTTAATTGCAGAGGAAGGTTTTCCTTTCAGTGGAATATAGGGCTTTTAAGGCTCCTCTTAACATACACCTAATGGATCTGCTGAAATTGCCATTATATGAAATCTCTATCATTTTGATTACCAAGTAGTTAAACAAAGCTGTTAAACCTTGTTTTGTCTTGCTTGGTACTTTATTGTACTCCATAAGTGCCCTCAAAACAACAGCACCTTCCTTTACTGTTTATTTGAACACTGCTGCTGTTTGACATTGCAAGCAGAGTTCAGGTGTGCAGTGGGCTTGATTCTTATCAGGGATGCTTGTTGGAGTTAGCTGTGTGAACTGGTAAGAAATGGAACAGTGAGCTCCAGAGAGTCCTGAGAAGCAAACCTCCCTGTGCTTTGGATGAGCTTTTTGTCTATAGGTACTGTGTAGTTCTTCTGTTTGCACAAGGGAATCAAGTGGGAGTGTAGCATTTAAAGGAAAAATTACTTCTACTTGCTTGCTTTATTTACTCTGTCTTACTAAGGAATAAAATGCAAATAGTCAATTTTGTGATATGCTGGTACTGTCCTGACACTTGGAGCTCAAAAGGAAAAATCGGTCAGACTGTCACTCTATACTTGTGTAACGAGTGTCTGTGTCTGTGTGTCTTGCTCAGATTGTCTCCTGCTGCATATTATGCTCAGAGGATGATCCAGTATCTTTCCCGGAGGGACAGTATTCGACAGCGCTCTATGAGATACCAACAAAATCGTCTCCGCTCTTCTTCCTCCTCTTCTTCCACTTCAGAGAATTCAAGCCCATCTGTAGAGGGAAACGATTTGGAATTTGAAGATTTTGAGTAAGTGTGCATGCTGTCTTGCCCTCTTGCTTGAGACTGTTGTCCGCACGAGATGGGTTTGTGGCTTCCTACTGTTTGCCAAACAAAGACTCTACAGGCTTCCTGTAGGAATAGGTTAAGTCATTCAATCAATAATTAAAGCAGCTATTATTACAAATGGATCTTGTCATTTCTGTTATGAAAATTAAGGATGCTTTAGGCTGCCTTCAACACATAAGGCTATCTAACCAGACTTAAAAGTCTGGTTAAATAAAGAAGAGTGTTTTTCTCCCATGGAACAGGTGAGGAGCCAGAAGTTTATTAGAGCCATGAAGTTTCAGGGACTTTTTTTTTTTTTTGAAGACTTGGTGATTGTGAATCTGTGCTATACTAAGGCTTAGTTTCCTGTAAGGAAAGCAAATGGCCTCTTATATCAAAGTGAGGAATGACTCTGTGTCCAAACCTTAGAAGAGCACTCCTGTAAGCCACTATTTCCTTCTGAGTGGTGTTCCTGACAAAGTTTTTAAGTCTGCTCTGCAGCACCTGCTTTTGGATTTTTAGTTATACCGCGTATAATCCCAGCAAAGAAACATATTGCAGCCCCTTTCCAATAAATGGAAATGTAGTAATGGTTTGTTTAGAAGGTGTGGAGACCAAAAATGCAGGAATTGAGGTTAAAATCCGTTTTAGCAGAAAAGAGAATATGACCTTTCTAGTCTCTCTTCAGCTATTTCCTTTTGAATATGGGATTTTCCCTGGCTGCTGTAAGTACATTGCTGAAGTTTTTTCCCTTTTGTCTATATTGTGATTATAACATAGGATGATTCTGAGCATGTCATAGAAGTAGTGTATGGTGGTAGTGCAGTAGGGGTGTGTGTTTGATGGGAGCTGTGAACTCCTCAAAAATCTGGGCTTTTATGTTGCTGCTGCCAGCAGAGGATGCTGTCAACTTTGCTACTGTCATTACTTTCTTGTTCACTTGCTGTAGTGGCACATACTTGCGATGGCATGTTAAAGCTCCATGTCTTTTGTGTCAGGGTGAAGTCCCCTTATGAAGGACACTGATAACACGAACTATTCCCAAAAAAGCAAGTGATTAATCCCTTTCTGACATTTTAAGTGGTAGTAAGGCTTTTTTTTTTCCTTATAATGTTGTTCTGTGAAGCTGTCATTTCATACTCCAGCAATTAAATATTCAAAAGTATAGGGTAAGTGAATGTCTTTCCCGTCACTGTGGCCTTGTTTTGGTTCAAGGTGTAAATGAGGGGAGATAATGCGGAAGATTCACTGCCTAGTAGCTTTTCCCAAGCAGCTTTGTGGTCTGGAAGAGTAGAAATATGGTGGCTGCTGGACCCATTTTGTTAGGTGGATGCATTGCAAGCATAGGCCTTAATATTTCCATTATTCTATTTCATTTGTCTGAAGTGGCTTGTTCTGCTGGGAGAAGAAAAGATGGCAAATTCTTCATTTGCAGAGCCAGGCAAACGCCTGCAGAGAAGTGTGTTCCCCTGCAGATAAGGTTCACGCAATAAGAGCACCCAGTCAGGGAAGCAGTTCAATCAGCCATGCTAGGATTGTCTTACATTTCATAGTGAGCAGAAAGAAGTATTTATTCCTTGCTGTGCAGGGGCTGAATTTGTTCGTTGAATATTTCATATTGAACTCTGGTCTGTGTATTCAAGACAAGCTGTTTCTTTCCTTCTCTGCTTCCTTATTTCTCCTGGCTGATTAGAGGAGCTGCTGTGCAGGGATCCTTAGAGCTGAAACTTGTCTTATGACTCATTTGAATTCTTCTGCTGACACTGCACAATGAAATCGCTTGTACAGAGTTCTTGCTGCTTCTTTTGGCTCCTGTATACCTCCTTCTTTACTTGCTCACCTGAGCAGAGTCGTGTATTTGTTTCTTGCTGTGATCTAAATGCTCTCACTTCGCTGCTTCTCCAGATTTGATGTAGGACAGGAAGTTGCTACTGTGCTCATGCTTTTCTTCTGGAATCCAGAGATTATTTTTTTTTTCTTTTTTTAATGTGAAAGCCAAAGCAAATTGCCTTGATGCTTTATCTTTCTAAACTGGTTGCTGTAATTGGCAAATATTCTCTTTTGTTTTCCTAGAGATCAGGAGAAAGATGGAAGGGGCATTGAACACCAATTGGTTTTACTGCATGTAGAGATCTGGGCAAGGAGTAAGTGCTGTGCTTGTGCAGAGTGCCTGGGAGAGAAGCCTTCCTCACCTCTCGTCTTTTACAGGGGTCTGAGGGTATTTTTCTCTTCTAAGTTTCATTATTGTGTCTTTTCAGCTTTGCTTACCTAATGACCTAGTAAGGGGCTTGATCTTAATCTATGCACTGTTTGAATGCACATGGCCTCCAAATTTAAGCTAAAGCTTCTTCTCATGCAGTTTCTGCAGAATATCATTTGAATTCATTTATAAATATGTTTAGTTGGTCATAGCAATAGCAGTAGTTGGTTGAAGAGTGTGAAGTAGTGTTATTTAGAGGTGTTAGTTACATCAGTTTTTATGGACAAGAGAGGAGGAGGGAAACACGAAGCTATACCTGTACTATTTGGTCTAATAAGATGTTATCTCTCTGTACTTACTGCCTGTGTTTAACCTGTCACTGTTGTCATCTTACTGCTTATTGAATACAACTGACAACTGTAAACTTAGTCATGTCTGTGTGAAAGCATTTAGTACTTTTTTAATATATATACAGATTTTAATATTAGGTTATTAACAGATAAATTGATATGAGTGGGTTTTAAAGTTAGCTTTAGCAGAATCCTAAGTTTAAAAGAAAAGGCTTATATTCTAGGATAAGCATCTCTGAATGGAGAATGATGTCACTTCAGTCTTCCAGCATAACTGGTAAAAATAGGTTCTTTATAGACAAGTCTTAGATGCTGAACTTTTTAATTTCAAGCTCTTTTTTCAGTGTCTCGTGTTTGGATCACATAGTATAGGTAGACTTCTAGGGCTAAACTATCTTTTCTTTTGACTTCAAGTTCGACTGAGTCTCTGCTAGAGACTTACTTTAGTCTAGAACAACCCTGATGCTGGAGACTGTGGGTAATACTTCTAGGACTCGTCGGATAATGCAAAGCTAATTTTTTTTTTCATCTGTAATTCTAAATCTGTCACCATAATCAGAATGTGAAGGTGTTTCTAAAGATGAATTCTGGCCATCTATGTCCATTTTTGTCTCTGTGGCATGGGAACAAATATAAAAATATAAGTTCATTTTGTCTGTCGGACCAAAACCCAGACTATGGTACAGTGCACCAACTTGCTGTCTTGAAAGCCTTTTTCAAATCCTTCACTACAATTCTGTGAAGACTTTCAAGCCAAGGGTAAAAGTGTAACTGTGAATGACTCCTCTGCTTTTGGGAGTGGGCTGCCTGGTAGAATATACATATTGAAGGGGCTTGGAGGTTACACTCTTAATATTTGCAGCTTTTCCCTTTTCTGCCCTCTCCTTTTTCCTTCCATCCAGGAGGATCTGTGCTGGGGTGGATCCATTCAGTTGTGCCATTGTCACAGACTAGGAACGTCTTTATTTTCTCTCTACAGCAAGAAGGGCTTTACCTCACAGGCCTGAAATCTTATTTTGGTGCTTTATCTTTTTAATTTCTTTTGAAACGCCACTGAGCATCCAGACAGTGAATATGAGCACTGTAGACAGTGTTTTACTGAGACCATAATGGGCATTCTGTTTTTGTGGAAGCAAGCTCTTGCTTTGCAGAGATGATGAATTGCTTATGGAAGACTTAAAAGATTCAGGGTGACATTATCTGGCTTTATTTGTCAACTTAAAATCCTTTCATTTTAGGCACGTTCTGGACCAAGACTTGTGGTTTCTCAGATGTGCATCTTGCAAGCTTGTCTTACTCATATGCCTTATGCACTTATGATCTGCCGTGCCTGTCTTACAACTTTTTTGGGTTGCTTTATTGACACTGTCATAGCAAGAACTGCTAAATCTAAGTTCCTCCAGTGCAACCTGCCAGCTGACTGCCACTGCATTAGAGCTCCATCCTGGTTTCTTGAACATGATTTTTGTTTGTTTTGGCCAATAGTATGGTAGGTTCTTTTTGGTATCTTCTGTAGGTTAAGTGTTTGGTTTGGGAGTCTGATTTGTGTCATGTCAGTGCTCCACATCAAGCTGGCATTTTGGTTTAACTTTTTTATGTATTAAGGAGAAAAGCACATGGCTGATTCATGCGAGTTATCCAGGCAATAACCTTCTTTTGAAATGCCTTCATAATAAGCATCTTTTCTTGTTAACTTCTTTAAGAGCCTTGACTTGTGCAGTGGTACCTAAAAATATTAGTTAGCAGCTGGCTGGAAGCAGTTGTACTGCAGTTAGAGAGAGAAGGGGAAACAACGGCTGTGGCATTGTGGTTACTTAGTAGTGAGCACTTGGGTAGTAGGTTTGAATTTGGATTCTGTTCTCCCTGTTGCTTCTTGAGTGGAGGAAGTTGTGTTAACAGGGTGTGAACAGGCAAGTGGTTTGCTAAATGGCTGAGACAGAGAGATTTTGGAATGTTTGAGTGAGGAGAGAGAGGCTGGAGATTACCATTTACTGAAATAACTTCCTCTTTACCCTTGTGAAGGAATTCCACGCTCATGTTTAAATCCATTCTCTGACTCTGTATCTTTGTTTGCTAGGGATGCAGAGCAATGGAAGCACTAATGTGCAGCAATGCAATCAATTCACAATGCACCTGCTGGTTTCCCTTAGCACACAAACTGCTGAGAGCACACAGGTAGAACTCTTACTCTTTGTGCAGCCGGTCTTGGTCTTTGCTGCTGCCTTCCCAGCTGTTCACTGTGCATTTGTGTATTTCAGAGTGTTTTTTCATTCCTGTGACAACCTTTATCTTCTGCAAAAGAAACTCCTTCAAATAGGAGCCAGGTTTTCTTGGCAGGAGAAAGGGGAGACTGGAACAGCTAAAATTTTTTTGCAAGACTTGAAATATGTATGGAGCTTTTGATCTACAGCTCCAGAATGAGACAATTTCTGTCATTGTGCAGATAGAGACATAGAGAATCCCAGAGGGAAGGAAAGAGGCTTACTCTTAGAGTGGCTGTAGCTTAAGCTGTGGGATGGATGAGGTGCTAAGTGCTAAGTTCTGATAGGGCACAGTGAAGGTGAGTAAGAGAGATGACGTGATCAATAAGAGCCTTTTGGTGTAGTGGTAGAAAGGTAGCGTATCTGAACTGCAACATTTCTAAAAGCAAATAGGCTGTATTTTTTTCATTTTTCTCCTTACTTACTGTGATGTTTACATTTGAGTTGAACAGAGACATGGTAGGAGATATGGGAATCTTATATGGGCTCTTCACATCACTTAAATGCGGATGGAAATAGGTTTTTAGGATCCATGACACATCAGTATACTGCAGAACAAGCAGCAGTTTCTTTCTGGAAGTCTTAGTTGGGACAGTTTATTATCTGTCTGTCTTACTTGAGCAGCTACAAGTAGTATTCTTTTTAGCAATTTATTATTAGAGTTCAGATAAAGATACTAAAAATTGCTATTTGTTGTACATACCTGCCTTTTCTTCCCAGAGCCCCTTTATCTGGGGCTTTGATGCTCGTTCCTCTGCCTCTGGTTCTTGGTTCATATGGCTTTGTGTTATTGTTTTTTGATGAAGATGGACCTTCTCAAAGCTGGCCTTCAAGGCAGACATGACATTTTGTGGAGCTTGATGGTCACTTTCTGATGTTTGGGTTTTTCTATTTATGGGGTTAGGGTTTTCTAGGTTTGTGGGGTTTTTTTTTTCATCTCTGTTACAGGTTTCTGGAGCAGTTAGCACTGGGATGTTGCTTCCAGATGCACAGCAATTTGTGTTAATTATATTCATCATCTTAAACATGGTTGCAGGCTAAGAATGCTAACAAGTCCTGGATGAATGGGAGTGATATTGGATCTACTCTTTGAACTTCATTTTTCAAGGATTAGTGAGAGTCTTAGCTTGGCTTGTGATCTACTCATAGTAGCCTGCAGCTTCATTTTCCCTATTCTTTTTATCTTTTGTGACAGTCTTTTATATTCCTCTTATCTGAGTCTTAATGTCTAATAATACTGCCTGGATGCAGTGACAGGCAATGACTGTTTCCTTGCAGCAGTACCGCAGGATATTGCTAACCTCTCCAGCATAATGTTTTTCTACCATTTAGTCACAGTTCAGCAAGGCAAATGTCTTCACAGCCGGGCAGTGAAAGAATGAGTGCCTTTTGAAAGATGACAGTTGCTAGAAAAGCTGACGTCATATTCCATACTGTTGTTTTTGTTTGGACGTGTGGAAACAGTTTTGATGTCAAGATGGTACATCTGAGTTTTTTGCTACTATTTTCCTTTTGCTTTTATTTAGTGTCTGTGAAACTCTTTTGACTAGATCACCTAAATAGGTAATGTCTGGTGTTAATGAGAATAATTAGGAAGCAAGCTGTTATTAGTTTGCTGGCCATGCAGAGCAGGCAGTGGTTAGCATTCTTCAAGCCTGTAGGTCTAACAGATCAGTGGTGTTTGTGTTGTTACATTTTCATTTCTCTTTCCCTTGGAAGAGTAGTAGTGTAACAGCGTGATATATTAAACCCAACTAACCAACCAACCAAATAAACAAGAAAGAAAAAAGAAAACATTGGTGCTTACTTTTGACACTTTATTCCAGTATTGAAGCATGATGAGGCATGTATTTGTATGTTTGCGCTATGAACTGTGTTCTATGAGCAACAGTTGTGGAGTTTGCAAGTGATTCAAATTTACCATAGTGATGTTTTCTCTAGTCATGCTCGTGTTTGGATCAATATTTGAAAATGTCTAGTTAAGGGATCTCAAGGGAAGGGTAGTGCTTAATGCCCTGTTTTTTTATAAAACTGAATACAGTGGTTTCCTCAATACCTGTGTACCAGGTCTGTGCTGGGGAGCAGACATTCTCTGCCTTCCTCTGGCCTCTGGTGTTTCTGTTTTCTAATGATTCACTGTAGCTATGGAGTGTATCGGTCTTACTGTAAAATGTGTAATCAATTTGTGAGCCCACGAAACAGTGAGGTAATTAAACTAGAGAAAAGTGGAAACTGTGCTTAGATAAGAGCAAGTGCTTCATTCTAGTTCCAAACCAGTCTTTTTCTGAATTAATCTTTGGCATGTAACGGGCAAGTGCGGCTGTTTCTCTTGACCAGACGATAAATCCTCTCTTATGCAATGCTTCTCTGAAACACTTGATCTTCTGAAGTGCCATTTTCCATCTTGTAAATACATTTTCTCCCGAACAGCCCTCTGAGAGGTAATCAAGGCTGGGGGTTTGTTTCTCTCTGGTCAGGAGCATCATTAGTAACTCAGTAGTCTACTGTTTTATAGGAAGTTTTAGCTTATAAATAGGTGTAAGTTTTCCCTGGTGTTCCCTTGAAAAAGCTGCAAGTGAAAGACTGGCATTTAGCCTTCAAAAGAACATACGAAGATGGAAAGACACCCGTGTCTTGGGTGACTTACCTAACTTCTTTAGCAATTAATGTATTGAGTAACTGTTAGAAATTTATTCTTCTAGATCCTGTTCTTCCAGCTGGGCAGCATTGCTCTTTGCAGTTTCTCTAATATTTTTATTCTTCACTTTGTTTGGTTTTTAGTGTTATATTTGAGGGTTTGATCTGCAGTCCTCATACATCTAGAGCCAAGAAAGGCTTTTTTTGTAGCAGATGCCTCTTTTTACTTGAGTATTCGTGTTTCTTGTTGTCTCCTTCTGTTCTGCCTTAAGTACTTCTCCTTCAATAGAGCTCATATCCTTCAAAGATGGGTAGATAAATTTATATTTATACCTTTAATTTTTACGATATTATTATATTCATTTAATTTAGAGTTTTCATTATTTTAATGTCTGTGGATGTCAAAATGTTTGTACTGTTTTTGCTAGGACCAGTGCTCCTGAATTTCTTATTTACACCTACTTGTAGAAAAAAGTCTCTGTTCAGAGATAAGTAATTTTCTTGAATCTTTTCTCTCAAATATAATCCTGGTTTTAGGTAAGATACTGTTGCTGTCAGAGCCCTAAGTAGGGTGGCCCCCCTTTCCTGGGTTAAGTTTACAACTTCTCTAAGACTTCAGGACTGTCCATGAAGTAGCATATATTGAGTGGAACCTGTATTTTTTGATTAAGAGACTAGTCCTACTCATCCAGGAGGTGTTATTCCAGCTCTCTGCAGAGTTAAAACCAACATGCAGTGTGGCTTTTCGTTTTTTCTTCTAGGATACCTGTACCTCATTGAACTATTCAGAATGCCAAGGTTTTGTTTCTTTTGCATTTGCTTCTCCCCTTTGAGAATCTTGGTTTCCTAGAAACACTCCTGATTTTACCTAACTTCATTTGTAGGAGATACTCAGGATCTTGCTGGATCAGACAGAGGAAAAACTGAAGTTTTAACATCTTCTAATGTTTACTGTTCCTCTCAGTTGTAAAGCTTGTGCTTGACTTTCTATCACAGTGTTCCAAACACTGTATGTCCCTTATCTATCAGGATGGTGCTGGAAAATGATTGACATGTTAGAATCAACAGCAAATGTAATGTTTCCTTCATCACCTTTTTTTCCTATTTCTGTACCCTTAGTAAAACATAGGACTACAAGACAAAGCGTGTACTATACAGCTCTTGTGAGTACACCTTTCTCAGGATATGTCATCTGTTTTCTTCTAAATCAGTAGAGAATCTTGTGAAATGAATAGCAAGACTTAGGGATCTGTTTCGTTTTTAGTATGGCCAGCTTAATACGACATCTTCCAAGTAACCTTTTTAGAGGACCTGGGTCAGACTTGGCCAAATCCTAAAACCAAATAAGTTTACGTTTACTGGTAACCTCTTCTGAGCTCCTGATATGATCTTTGTGCTGCTCCTGCCCTTCCTGCTTTGTGCCTACTCCTACTCTCTGTACTGTCTCCTCTGAAGCAACCTCCTGCAGTCTTAAAAAATTGATAGTGAGTAAGTGGAGTTACTTAATGTTTGAAGTACTGAGAAAATATTGTTGTCTTTTTTCTGTTACATCAAGATAGTGCCACTGAATCCAGTGCCATCCCTTAAGGATATTAGTAGATGCCACTTAACCAATTATTTAGCATTTCTAGTATATGTAAGTGCCTAACCTCTGCAACAGGAATTGATTTAACATTTTAAATTGGATTGCATGAAATATGATGAAATGTTGAAAATACGGAACAATTGCCTTGGTCTGATATAACTTGATTCTTATGAACTTGCATGGCTTACTGGTGCTGGCTCTGATAATTAAATGGCTTTTCAAAATGGTCATTGTTGACCTAATTCTATTGGCAGTGTAGTCAGTGGGAGTTTTAATATTGACTACAATGGGAACAGTTAGACCAACAGATTGCATTAGAAATCCCATGCTGTGTGTTTAATTTTGCTTCCTGATACAACAATCTCTAAACATTAAAGAGAGATCTGGCCAAGACAGAAAAGCAGAACATAGGGGTTTTTTTTCCTTTCTGACAGTCTTGGCTACCTTCTGTATCCATTCAGTTATTAATGCAGTAGCCAAGTTACCAGATGAAAAAGAATGCCTTTCCCCAAACTTTAGGATGCAATGTTTTGCATCTCCATCTCTGTTTTTAGAGCTGACATTGCTGCTCTTTTACATTTATATTGGTCAGCTTTTCTCTCAACAAGGAGACAAAACCATGGCAGAAAAAAACATGGAGATTTGACTGTCTTATCCAGTTTAGGAAAAACTTTCATCCTTCTTATGTACTATTAAAGGTCCATGAATCTCCTGAATATTTGGGAATTGCTTTCTTTTCCAGCTCCTTTCTGTGTTAATGTTAATGCTATTTTTCACCTAGCAACTCTTATTCTCCATATTGCTGTTTTGTTCAGATACCAGTGTGAGACAAATCAAGTTATGAGTAATCTGAATTTTGAGCCAGATCCTTAAAGTTGTTCTGACCACTTGTTTATGCTTGAAGTTTTCATCCTGAAACAAATTAGTTTGTTAATAATTACAGTATTATGTCTCCCTTCTTTCTTTCCATGCTGATTATTCCTGATTCTTTCCCTGCATCTTGCTCAATGGATTGCTTAGTTTTTTAATATTTTTTCACTGCAGAAGTTTCGCTCTGCTGTTCACATTTGCCGGTGCACTTAAAAACAAAGGGCTTTGCAGGACACTGTTTTAGCCCCATTACAACATTCAGCCATGGTACATTTTAGTTTCGTTTACTTTTGCAAGGTTATTGAGTTGCTTTACAGAACAGAGATTTTTTTATGTAGACACACATGCTCTGAGGGATCTGCTTTTGCAGGTTATGTTAATTAAACTATCCCCTGCAAATCATTAGCTAATGAGTCTGTAGGTAGACACTAAATAGAAAGTAGAGCATTAAATCTTCACCAATACTTCAGAGAACTTGGGAAACTTCACTTCTTGTGGAGTGCTTCACGCTGGCACTGTAGTCATCCTAACATCTGCTCTCCTCCCTCTGTCAGCAGGCTGTATGTGGTACAGAAATAACACAAAGTGCCACCCATCTTCACTGATCTGTAGGGGGTTTTTTAATTTCGTTTTTAGAAGGTGCAGAAATAATCTTCAGCTGGCACCAGGGTAATATCAGCTGTTCTAGCTTTTCAGCGTTAGATGCTTAAAAACATTGCTCCATGTAGTTGAGTATGGGAGTTCAGATATAAATGTGTCTGTAAATTAGTGATTCAGAGTAGTGTTTAGTAATATTCCTGTTTAGCACAGAGTAGTGTATCTTGCACTTCCCATACAGGAATTCTGGCATTCTAAGAGTCACTGTTTCCCCTTCCCAGTTCTGCTGTTGGAGTTACAGGACAGGGGCAGTCGAGGTGTGGTGGGTTTAGATTTATTTTTTGTTAAGGGTATATTAAAAATAAATTACTGTCTCTTGAGTCTCAATAGAGGCTGTGTCTGTCACAGTGAAAACTGAAGAAGAGTTTGGAGTTTTTTTTCCCTTTTAGGCTTTTTGTATTGGGGAGGGTTGTGTGCACAGTGAATGGGACAGTACAGGATGGAATTCTCACGTCAGAAATTCTCTTTAATTACAAAATTTGTGTCCTACAATGTTTTTGTGTATGGTGTGTTGAATATGGTGTTTTAAAAAAAATGAACAATTAGTTGCTTTAGGTCTCTTGATTTGGACTGTAGGAGACTTTTCACCTTTATTTTCTTTTGTTGTCTGAGTTAATTC
Source organism: Geococcyx californianus (assembly GCA_013389885.1). Taxonomy (NCBI): domain Eukaryota; kingdom Metazoa; phylum Chordata; class Aves; order Cuculiformes; family Neomorphidae; genus Geococcyx; species Geococcyx californianus. Next base: position 42,553 of record VWPV01008438.1, on the reverse strand, counting down.
CTCATTCTGTTTGAAACCTGCTGCAGAGATTCTTTTCAGCTAGAGAGTTCTGCAGGTTGTAGTGCTGCTTTTGTTTCTCTTGCTGATATTTGTCCCTTTCAGAAGCATCTGCTAGTTCTAGTTCATGTCCAAAGCAAATGCAGACGCTGAAAAACATTTTGATGCAGACCTGGGAGAAAAGCTAATCCGTGTTGTTTCAAAAACTGCTACATGGACTTTTAAAAAGTGTACTTCTTGGCTGGCTTTCACTAGCTCTTACTGTGTGTGGCAAGATCTGGAACATGACACTTCTTTTTCCCTTTAGCCTTTTCTCATTACCAAGAAAAGCTGATAAGTCAGCACTCCAGTTGAGTTAGCAGGATTCCTTCTGTTATTGATCTGCATTTTAATAGGCTGGAGGCCTCTAATAAAAGAACAGCAGCAGCTTTTACAGTGCTGATTTCAGGAACCCTGCTGGTTACACAGAAACCTCAGGGCAAGGTGCAGCTTTGACTGTGAACTGCAAATGCTGCCTCTGCAGTGGGAGGAGAAATGGAAACTTTGAGCTTGGATTTAGATTTGGAGTTGGTAAAATAGCTTGAAATGCTAACGAGCTTTGCAGAACAACCTCTGCTCTTGTGTTCCTGGTTCCTCAAGTGTGTGGGAAACAGCCACGTAATGGACTTGCTTCTCAGCCCACGTTTCTTGCTCACTGACTTTAAAAAAGCAAAACAACAAAAAAAAATTATAAAATGCGCAGCTTGGGTTAGGAGTGTGCTGCTAGTGTGTTGCATAAGGAATATTTAGTTTCCTTGTGACTCAAAGGCTCTGAATGAAGAATTTTTATTTTCTTTGCAGTTTTAGTTCTTTGTAATTACAGGTCCTCTTGTGGCCTATGAATGTAGTATCAGGAATTTTGTTTGCTGGGGACTCCGGAGGTCCTCCGGTTTGGCCTTCTGCTTGTTGTAGGGCTTTTATTCCCAGAATCAGACATGGCTTTGTCTAGCTCCTGTCTTGAGACTTCCAAGGATGGCAGCTCCACAGCCTCTTTAAATAACCTGTTCACATTAGACACATGTGACTAATGCAAAAGAACCATTAAATCTTAGTGGCATACTCAGAATGAAAAAGTGACATTGTTGAATTTTTCTTTTCTTGGAGAAGACTTCATTACATAGTAATTTTAATGTACAATATATATTTTTTTTCTTTTGCTGAAGGGACAATGGAGACCGATCCAGGCACCGAGCTCCCCGCAATGCCCGCATGTCTGCACCATCGCTGGGGCGCTTTGTCCCAAGGTAAGGCTTATATGTCTTAGAGTGTGGAAATCCTGGAGGTACCCGTTTCAGTACAGCTCTCTGGTGCTTTCAGATGCATTCCTTTTTGTGCATAGGGCTGCTGAATTCTTGGTTTGCATTTTTTGGGTCCACTGGGATGGCATGTTAGTATGATCAGCACATCCTGTGACATTTGAAGGATAGCATGGTCTTAGTGCTTCTCGCCTGCAGGCTGGGGCTGTGTTGTGAAGGCAGAATAGGAGGCAAAAAGGATCTGATTGGAGATTCTCAGCACAACGTACTGGTTTGAAATTAGGGAGGCTATTGTGGGAGGTAAGAGACTTGTTTAATGCTGATCTTCAGAGCCACATTGATCAAAACAGAATCTAATCTCTAACTTGCCTTTTGTTTGAATCAGTAAAGTGGTTGGTTAAGGACAAGAGTCCAGCCTTCACCTCTACTTTAGTCTATTGGAATATAGTCATGTTTCTGCAAAGTAACTGCAGTTGCTGTCCAGGGCTGTAGAATACTGGGGTGTCTTTCCCTATGTAAGCTTACTCTCTTTGTTTTACAGGCGCTTCTTGCTGCCAGAGTACTTGCCTTACGCTGGGATTTTCCATGAACGGGGACAGCCTGGCTTGGCCACTCATTCCTCTGTCAACAGGGTATTGGCAGGTAATGAGACTTCCTTGTTTGCTGTAGTCTTTTATATTAGTGGTATTTTTCTCATGAGTCTGAGCAGAGGAGGGTTGATTAGAAAAAGTCTCATTCCAGCTTTTGAGGTTTGATTTAAGTTGCCTGAAACGAGAGAGAACTACTGGAGTGATGTGGTGAGTTGTCATTCAAGTACTTAGGCATTGCAGATTTCACATTTGAGTTTTGTGTATGGGAGTATCTACGTGAATCGGGGTAGAGTGCTGCTAACAATTTCTCCTTTGTTTAACTTCCTCCCCAAATCCTTGATCTCTTTTTCTTAACAACCTGACAGACTAATGATCGGCCTGCTGCAAGTCCTTCTAATTGAATTATAGGGTGCCTTGTTCGTGTTCCGGCTGGCAAGACGCACACAAGGCAATGCAGGATTCAATTAGGATCTTAATAAGTGCATATTAAAAAACTCAGCTGCCACCACATACAGCACACAGGCATTTGGGAGCCTTAAAGGGCAGGAGGAGGTGGAAAGGGAGGTGGGGGAAGAGGTGTAGTATGGCACTCTGGCAGTTCATGAATGAGATAGTTGTAGATGACACACCTTGAGGTTGGGTGTTTTTGGCTGCGTCTGAGTTGCTCTGTAATTAACCCCAGTTCAGGGTAGTCATCTTGGAACTTAGGGGAGAAGGAGGGATGATGTATGGATAGGTTGGCTAGGGTGTGGTTCTCTTCCTTCCTGTAGGTGATCACAGGACCACCACTGAAAGAGTGCTGAAAGGTTGCTGCGTGACCCTTTGCCTTATCCTAAGTCACGATCAGCTATACCTAAACTGTTTTGGACAGGGCGTATCTACCATGTTGGATTTTTCCCAACATTCTGGGGTGGAACTGCTGTTGATTTTGCATGGCTAATTTAGTATGGTAGTGGTCTTTTCTTTGATAACAGATTTCTTTTATCTCCATGGACATTGTGGCTTGAGTGTCTGGTTTGTAGACTTTGCTGTTGCACTAATGGTAAGAGCCCAGCCAAAGGCTAGCCTCCAAAGCACCTCTGCTTTTTTTCCTTAGGAAAGAGTGGAGCTAGCCTGTAGCTTTAGCTGACGCACGTACTTTCCCATACTTGCTGCCTGTGTGGGATCTGGCTGTGGCACGTGGAAACAGCACACTGGCAGATAATTTCTTGCTGCCAGGCAACACTGCAGAGCTCTTGTGTGGCCCTGCTTTGCTGGAGACACCTGCCTTCAACCCTCCTCCAGCCCTCCTCACAGTATCCCTGTTCCTTAGTGGCTGCCTGCACGTTTTAGGGAATTTGAGCCCCCAACTACACGTGCTTGTTGTTTGTTGTGTGTCTGCCAAGCTTAACAAAAGAAGGCAGGAATTGTAATCATGGGACTTTCAAAAAAACAAGATCAATCTGTTCTATATGGTGCTGTGCTGAGCCTACTTAAGGTTAGGTTTGTTGATTTCTACAGTGTTGTGGAACCTTACAGCGGAATGGCTGTGACTTCACAGTAAAGGAAAGGCTTTTATTGACTTAAATAAAAAATTAATTATGTTAATACAGCAGCTGCTTTTATATGTTGTTTTAATATTCTGTTTATTTTAGTCTGTCGTGCGCTTTCAGCTTTCAAAATGCTGTTTCCATTTGTGCTCAAGAACATGTTAATGTGTTACAGAAACCAGGAGAGTAGAAGTTGTAAATATTAAGTGGAGGCATAAAAGATGAGAGCTAAAAAATGGGGCTGCAATTGTGGAGTGGTGAGAGAATTTCTTGTGTTTCTTTTGTTGGTCATAGTAATTTGCATAATAATTTTCCATTTTATATTTCGGAGCCCTTGAAATTGTACTACTGATAACATCCTTTCCTTTTAATTAGCCTGTGCCAAAGCTCATCATGGTTCTTTCTTCACTATCATGGTTAAAAACCTCTACTCGAGCTCAAAAGTACTTTAACCCTGGCCTGGTAGTGAGGGTGAGGTTGGTAGCCTTGACTGAGGGAAAGTCAATCGTCTTTTATCTTCCTGTTAACACAGGCTAATCTAAACTTGAGTACCTTAAAGTGCTTCATCCTACCATGTATCCAGACTGTAATTTCTGAATTATGTTTAAATGCATAAATGCCAAATGTATTTCTTACGTAACATCTACAGCATTTGAGAAAAGATGCCAAAAAACGCCCGTATTCCTATTGTGACAGGCTTTGGTGGTCAACTATGAGTGAGAGCTGTTGTTTGGGAAAATGCGCCCGATTATACTTCTGCTTGTCCCTTGCCCCACTTACTGCTGTATGCAGAGAGGAAATTGAAGCAGCAGACAGAGATCTTACGGATGTGTGAATTACTTTGGTATGCTAATTAAATTTAATGTCAAAGCTCTTGCTATCCGATTCTGTCCACATTTACTTTCAGCTCTCTGCTTTATAGGAAAAAGATTCTGTTGTCTAAGTATTGTTCTTATGCAACTGTTAAAAAATAAGTCTATGCTAGGTAGGACTGCCTTGTGAAGAAATTCTTAGAGCAGTCTGGTTTAATGAACCACTGAAAATTACAGGTTATCTAAGCAGACTGGCTAGTGCAGTGACACAGTAGGTTTGGCAGACTGACTATGACATGCTGGGCAGGGCTTCGGTCAGGATTAGAAAGCCCTTTGCCCTAGTCAGGGACTGATGGCCATCCCTGCGCCAAGGCACTTCCAGGCAAAGTATAGGAGAGGTGGCAGCAGATGGGTAGAGTAGGTGGGAGTTTAGGGGGAGAATGAAGCGATACTAGTCAACATGACAGACAGAGATGTCTCCATGCCAGCAGCCTAATTTGCATGTAGCACTAGAATAACAATGAGTCCCTGTAGCACCTTCCTGCCTGACTCCTTATTTACTGGTGCGGTTTGGACCTATCAGCTGATATGATACGCTGCATCACTGTGTTTTCTGGCATGAAGTAAAGTACCATGTGAAAATATATTACATCAACATTGTTACTTTTAGTGTTCAAACTTGCAATCACACCAAAAAGTGTTGGTAGTTTGACAAGTTATATTTTCCTGTAAAGTCTATGTTGATTGGCAGTAATTACACTGTCCTCCTCTAATCCTTTATTAGCTGAGTCTGATATCAGCTTTTTCATTATTTTGTCTGGAATCAATGTCAGGCTGACAAGACTGACATTTCTTATCCTATTTCAACCTTTTAAAATACTAGTATAACACTAGCATATTTTTCAATCTTCCATATTCCCCTTTTATTTCAAGGCTCATCAAAAAACCTGAGAGTTCATTTGGCAGCAATTCTAAGGCTCTTAGTAGTGTGAGCTGTAAACTGGCCTCTGGACTCTTCTCTCCTTGGTGAACTGCTGTAAGTGATGGTATTGTGGTTCTCCAAGGAAACATCTAGGCAGTGAAAGCTAGTTGAAGTGGTTGGTTGGTGAACTGATGATCACTCAATAGGACTGGCCAATTGCATGTGACAATACAAGTGGAATACCCCTTCATGGGGCCTTTTCAGTCTTCTAGCCTCTTGGATTCTCTGCCATTTGCAAGGCCAACAGAGTGAGGTGTTTTCTTCTCCCCCCTGCCTCCATTTGCTTCCCAGGAGATACAAAGAGCTCTTCTGTGGGATGAGGTTACAACTTCTGTAAAGGAAGTTAGTACTACTGCAAATTTCAGCAATGTTAACATGCCTGGTTCTGGACAGAAGGAACACACAGTGCAGTGTTGTGTTTACCACCTCCTACTGATTTTTCTGTTTGTTTTTAAGCTGAATATTGATGCATTTGGGGATTGTTTTGTTTGTTTGGTTTGTCTGTTTGTTGCTTTTGTTTTGTTTGTTTTAATAAATTTCTCTTTGTCCTAAGTCACATTGTGAGCAGGACACTGCCAAGTAATTTGAGGACCAAGTCATGGATATTTTTTTGGCATCTGGCAGTAGACAGATGTACATTTTAATATCATTTTTAAAAATCAGTAAATGCATTTAAAATAAAATCCATTTCATTGCCACTGAAGTGCTTATGACCCCTTGTTTGCCTATGTGAACTTTTCCTTTAGGCTTTACAGTAATTGACTACTTAGGCATGGACAGAGACATGCTAATGCTGTAGTGGAACAAAGAAAGCTTTAGTTTCAGTTCAGTGGAAGCTCAGATGAATATGAAAATCAGTGTTTGCCAAGGAACTTTGCAGGAGGCTTTAAAAATTGACACAGAAGTCAGTGTGACTTTCCTGTTACTCGACAGGAGATCTGCAGATAGATGAAAGTTTACTGGTTTGTGACAGTTACCTGGCTTTGTAGGATGCTTCTGTCTCACCTCTCTTTGTTTTAATAGGCATCTATTCAATTTTGAGCATCCCAACGAACAAAATATTTTTCCTTGCATGAACATGGATCATATTTGTCTGTTCTGGACTTGCCACCAGATTTTATCTGTTTAAATGCAATCCAACACGGTTGCTCTGAGTACTGCATCTCATGGGGGATCCAGATTCAGCATGGCTTAAGGGCTGAGTGGTATGACACTCTACATTTACAGTTTTTTAGTGATTTCATTGCTATTTCAGGGGAATAGATTCAGACCAAAGACTGAATATTTACATGTATTCAAAGAATGAGCTTGATATTGCAGATTTTTCCATAGCCCACACCTATTCTGTAGAGACCTGCTACAAGAGTAATAATGGTGCAGCTTTGGACATCTCTGCTGAGATGTCCAAAAGCCAAAGCAAACTGTCTCTGGCCTTTTTACACTGAGGCAGGGCTGAGGCTATAGGTGAAGCTAAGAACCAGTTGATAGCCTGCATTTAATTGGGATCTACAGTTTCAAACTGTGGTGTTCATCTGATTTTTTCCTAAAAATCACATAAGCTATCCCATGCTTCAGAGCTTGACTCCCTGGGAGAATTCTAGGTCATGTATCTTCAAGGGAATTTCTTCAGCCAGAAACTGCTAATGCACAATTGTTAGAGCATTTCATCAGGATGAAAATTAGCTAAGGTGGTGGAAAAATGTTGTCCTGCTTCTGTGATAAGAAGTTTTATTTGAGTATGTGATAGTTTTCCTAATAAGAATTAGGGCGATGTCTTCTCACCACTCAAATTTTTGACCCAGACCCACTAGCTAAGGTGTTTTCTGGTGGGATGTTCCAAATCAATCTTAAGTTGATCATTCTAGCTGTCTTTAGGGCTAATGTTCAAGTACGAGTGAATGGCGCTAACCTAAGTCCAGTTAAAATGAATGTTGATGAGCCTGTGGTACGTATAGTTGGAGTATTAGTTGCTGCTGCAACTAGAATTAGCCCAGTAACCTTTCTCTTCTGCTGTAATGATGAAAGAGATCATGGAAAGCGGCTGCTTTCATTACCTTGGAAACAATATCGCAGACAGATTCTCCAGTTGCTCTGGCACTGCAGGTGTGATTGCCTCCCATGGCAGTCTTCTTGACCTAATCCTGTCCTGTCATGTACAGTGGCAGTGGGCTGTGAATTCTGTTATGAGATTTCTCTGTCCTTCAAATGTGTTGCACAACTGTAAAGAGTAGGACTAAGATGACTGGAGAGCTCCCGAAGGCCAGCAAAAAGTTGATGGGTAAACACATCCCAGTTATCTCTTGTGCCCTTGGTTTTCTCACTGTTAGTAGGTATGTATTCCCTTGATGGGCTCTGGCAAGGCTTTCTATACAGTTGCCTAAGATGTCAGTGTTGTTTTGAGTCTGTACTTTGAGCTGTCTATCATTGGCTTTTTGCCATTAGCTTACTTTTGCCTTTTCATCTACAACAACTGCATGAATTTGGATTAGTATCCTGATAAATCCTGCTTTTCTGAATGGATAGATCTGTAGAGTAATTCAATCAGTGATCATAACCGTGGGGCTTTCTGTGCGGCGTGTTTCAGTTATAAGTCTGTTGGATACTGCTTAGCTTATGGAAGGATGTAAACCTCTACCTAACCTTATTCTCTGTGATCTTTCTGTTATCTACGTCAGTGGACACTAAACAACATGAAATTTAACATATACCTCAGGCTTCTGAAGCCTAGAAACCAATTGATAGTGCTTAGCTTCTTGTGGCTACATAAGGATTGAATAGCCATTCCACAGATGCTACGTTCTCCTTAGCAGGTTCATCTTTGTAGTACATCAGTCATTTTTCACTGTATTGCAAAACATCAATGAGCTTGTTTTTTCCGGCTCTGTGCTTTAATTTGTAGTCCAGCTGCCCCTTTTCTCCTGCTGTACTCTGTGTCATCCTGTAGCATTGTACACTGTCACAATGAGAGCTGATAGGTAATTGATATCATTAGCATTTGAATGACCCACAGACCATCTCTAGTGAAATACTAGTCCTGTGCAAAGACCCTACAAAAGTTACTCAGCTGGTGCCATTGGTTTTGATACAGAAAAATGCTGCTCTGAGCTAAAGTGGGGTTAGTTCTCCTGTCCTAGCTAGATATCTCCTGAATGGCAGCTGGTGTAGAGAGAAAGCCATTAACGTATGCATTTAAGTGATGGAAAAGGTTGTGTGTTGCTTCCAGTTAACTTTTCCTTCCTATTCAAAATATCAAATTCTGCTGGGAAAATCTGTGTGGTTGCTCATCCTTATTTTGATTTCCGCTCCTGCTGTACACTGCCACATACAAACAGCACAGACAGCTAGAAAGCTTCAGGGTACTTTGTATGCTGAAATAGAAGAACATTAATCTGGTTGGCTGCTTATAAATCCCTGCTTGCTCAGTGCCTCTGTTCACTTGCTTCTTTCATTCAGAAGCAAAGGTGCTCTGTAGGCATAAAGACTTCTCTGTTGTCAGCTGTGATCAGATTCAGTTTGAATCCTTTGATTGGGATACTAAGAGTGCAAAGCACTGGTGATTAAAGGGCAGAGGGAAGGAACTTGCATCGGAACCTGCATAAAATGCTATCCCCTATTTGATTCCAGAGACTAGAGTACCCTCAAGCCTTGAGTGACTCCAGAACCTGTTTAATTTCTAAAATAAATTTATAATAATATTTTGTGTATCGATGTCTTTATATGGAAGGAGCTGCCTCTTCACACTTGAAAATTGGAGAATTAGTCCAAAAGTCTCTTAAATATCATACAATGAAGGTGAACTAAAGAGTCAAAGTACTGCTATTAGTGTTTTAGAGCCTGGTCTTGTTCAGTCCTTTTTGTTCTTTCCTTTATGCTTTTGCAGCTCAAGCTGTAGCTGATCTCAGTCTGCAAAGTCTGGGAATGTGTAAATTGAGAGAGACGCAAGTCAACTCGAAATAAGAATCCACAGTGATGTGCACAATAGGTGGTGTTTACACTGTAATTTTTGGGCATTTGACTTGAGAGGTTAATCTTCCTGTGTAGTTAGAGAAAAAGAAAATTCTACTTTGAAGTGAGCTGAACTTAGGTGCTCTGAATCTTCTGTCGAGCTGCCAGTCTATTTATCACTGTTTATATAGGGAGCTTTGGAAGAGTACTTTTCTGCTGTAGATACCTTAGATGCTTAAAATTAGGTGGGTTTTATCCTGCCCTGACAGCTGAATGCAGAAAGGATGCTATCTAGAAGAGAAGTCTGAGCAGAAAGCGTGAAATGGAAGCAGAGAAGGTGGTACAAGAAACTAAGCAGGAACTTTGAGAGGAGGAAAAGCAACAGCTGTTTGGTTTGTATGGAGAGTGTTCTTTCATGTGTGGTTTGCTTCCAGAAAGTAAACACTGGTGGCATAGTGACAGTGCTGAGATAGCATATAGCTTTACTGTTGGTCAGTGCTGCTCACCTGCTTTCTTTATTTTCTACAGTAATCCACTGACAAGGTGGAGTTGCTTTCCAGCTCCCCACCTCCCAGTACACAAACCCTACCACTGTCTGCAGCAGGTAATCAAGTTTTCTTAGGAGGGACTATACCCTTTCTCTGGTTTTGCAGCTTTCTGTTCTATTTTTTTTGTTGTATTTTTTTCTTCATAAAATACAACAAACCAAACTTATAGTGGACTGCAAGTATTAACAGATATTTTGAGACCAGTCAGAGAGTACATGTTCAACTCGCTGCTCAAGGTGAATGAGCCTTGTGTGAAAGGGATTTTTGTTTTTACTTGTTTCCACCTTTGCGCTTTGAAGCAGGTACTGCCACTGTTGCTTGTTGTGCGCAGCACTGTAGCAAATTTAATTCTGCTAGCCAGGAGTATGAAACTTTTATTGTGTGAATGAGTGAGCCTGCTGCAGGAGCTCTTTCTCAGACCACATTGGTTTCAGATACTCGGTAAAGACTCGTGTGACTTCCTCCTACATTATGCTCCTCAACACTTACGCTTCCTGTGTAGCAGAGTGCCACAATCTGTTTATTTTTTCCCCTTCCTTTGTGTCTCTGCTTGCTGTGTGTTGTATGTTGGTGAAAATACAGACTTGTCAGTGACCTGTATTTAGGGGTGCTTGATCAGAAGCTGTGCTAGATATGGCACAAGGAGACTCATTGTAGGTCTCATACTCAAAACATGGCTACAGGACTCAGCAGGTGTAGGATTTTGATATTAAGAGAAACAAAACTTAATATGTTGATTTCCTACATGTGGGAAGATAGCGCAGCAGTTTTGTTGATGCTGCAGAGCTTTTTGCAACTATTTTGCAGCTCCTGGGTGCATTTAAATACAGTTCCTTGTGCCTCATAAGCCAAAATGTTGGCTTGACAAATGCATGAGTAGTGTAATCAAGTTTTATTTATAAGTGAATTAGCCTTATGTCTTGTACCAGGATGTTTTCTGGATCTTTCATCATGCCTTGCTCTTCTGGTTTCATGCCTTAAACTGAGTAAAAGGGGCACACTTCAAGCATATGCAGATAAATAAGGAAATATGTACAGGACAGTATTGTGGAGAAAGCTCTTCAGGAAGGCAGACACTGGCCTGTTCAGCGATCTGCCTGGGACCAATATATACAGCTGAACATTTTCATTTGTCACCTGGATGATGGGTCAGAGTTCACCTTCAGCAAAACTGGGAGGAGTAGGTGATGAAACAGAAGATGGTGCTGCTATTCAGAGTGACATTCATAGACTGGGCAATGAGCCAACAAATCTTATGAAACTCAATGGAGAGAAATGCCAAGTCCTACACCTGAGGAGGAATAAACCCAACCACCAGTACAGGCTGTGGACCTACTGTCTGGAAAGGAACTTTGCAGAAAAGGACCTAGGGGTCCTGGTGGGCAACAAGTTGAACATGAACTAGCAAATATGCTCTTGCAGCAAAAAAGGCCAGCAGTATATCGGGTTGAATTAGGAAGAAAATTGTCAGCAGATTGAGGGAGGTGGTTCTTCTCTTCAGCCCTGGTAAAGCCACATTTGGAGTGCTTTGTCCTGTTCTGGACCTCCAATGTAAGAGAGGCATGGACATACTGGAGTGAATGCAGTGAAGGACCACAAAGATAAATAAGGGATTGAAGACTGATTTGAGGGTGAGAGAACTGTGACTGTTCAGCCTGGAGAAGAGTGGGCTCAGGGGTAGGTCTGGTCAATGTGAATAAATAACCGAGAGAATGAAGACAAGAGAGCCAGGCTCTTCTCAGTGTTGCCTAGTAAAAGGACAAAAGGCAATGAACACAAATTGAAATTCCATTTGAACTTCAGAAAACTTTTTTTATTTTTAATTGTGAGAGCGGTCAAAATGCTTTAACAGATTGCCCAGTGAGGTTGTGGAATTTCCATCTTTGGAGGTATCCAGGTTTGACTGGAGATAGTCCCTGGTAGCCTGTTGTAATTCATCCTGCTCTGAGCAGTGGAGTGAACTAGATAATTTCCAGAGGTCCTTTCCACCCTTGATCTTCACCAATTCTCTGAATCATGTGAGTGCACAGGAGCAGTAACATGGTATTCGGGTTCAGTGTAGATGAGAATGGAGTTTGTTTTAGCTGAAGCTGTGTTTAACACTGTATTTCAGCACTAAGTTCGGATGCCTTTGGTTGCATATATTGTCATTGTTGCGAAGCCTATGGTTAAAACCTTGTGAATGGCTATTACTGCAGAGGATTTATGGCTTTTTCAAGGTTTGTCTGAGAGAGCAGATCTTACTGAAGAATACTTTGCTACTAGTTTCCTATGAGGATATTTATTTTGTGCCAAGAGACTTTAATTTGCAGTTCCTTTTGGTAAGTGGAACTGAAAGCTGAAAACCCTTCAATCACCTTGTGTAGCATGAGTGTCCACAGAAAGAGTTGGTGTACATTAACAGCTATACATTATGAGCATAATTTACAATGTTCTTTGCAATTGAGATTAGAATGAGTTTAACTGTTCTGATAGGAGTAAGTGCAGACCACTTCGTTTCATAGAATATACTTCATGATGTCTGAGGTATCAGAGGATTTTTGGCTAGTGTCTGGAAATGTAACTGCAGTGAGATTGACAGTAGTTGGAAAAATCTGCATTTACTCAAGTACACCAGATATTGTCTGTGATAGACTTCATTTCAGGACTTGTGGAGATGTTTGCTATATGTTGTCCTTGGTTATCATATAATCCTTTGGTTGGAAAAGATTCTTGAGATCATCAAGTCCAATTGTACGTGTCCACTACCTGGACAGCCTGTTCAACGAGAGAAGTTTGTTAGAGAAATGTGTACGACTATGTCCTCTACATGAGAATCTCTTATTAAAGGGTTGAGGTCCCAAATACAGAGCCTGGAAGTGCTCATGACACTTCCATCATCAGGTTTCCCAGAAGAGATGATGGTGCAATTGCAGATTATTGTTAGCAACCCTGGTTATAGGCTTCCTATATGCATTTGTGGAAGAAGGTTCAAATGGGAACAGAGTGGTACTTAAAGCTTTAAATTAGGCTAAAACAAGAGGAAAGATATCTGACAGTTGAAGGAAGCAGTTCTATGGAATGACTTTGGGCCAAAGGCAAGACCTATTTCAAATAAGGCAGTTGTTACGCACTATTAAGAGTGTTGGTTTCAGTGTTAGTGGACCATTGATGTTGGTCTTTGAAAGAACCAGGTGTTTTGGATCTGAGATCAATCCACTTCTGTGTGTGGACAGTAAAACCTGGAGTGTGACAGTGGCAATCTCAATCTGTTTACTTGGAGGGCAGAGTGTCACTGCATTCCCTTCATTCCCAGTGATGATCCAGGCAATGGTATGTTTTGGGTAAGTGAATATTATTACAGCACCAAGTGAGATTAGGTACCTTGGAACAAGTAATGAACATCCCATCTGCAGTTTGTAAAGGTTTGTTTGGGGCAAAGTAGTGACTGAAAATGTTCTTTGGGAATTGCACATGAACCAAGGGAACATGAATTCTTGACTTGATGATGTAGTTCCAAGACCTTATATAAGCATGCAATATCAGGGAGTATGAAACTGCTGTTATCTTTTTATACAGTCTTATTAACACCATTCCAGATAGTGTACAAATCCGTGTGCAGTTCTTGTGCCTGCACTTCACAAGGGCTCAAAGTTGATGAAGGAAGAATCAGCTCAGGAAAACTTCAGCTGTAGAATGACATAAGCTTAATGTAAGCTAATCGAAGAAGTGGTAGGTAGTAGTTTTTACTTGACTGGTCTAGATGTATCTGTGTGGGGGGAAAGATTTCTGACAGAGCACCTTTTAATTCAATAAACAAAAGGCACAGAAGCTGATGTCAAAGCAATTTAGACTGGAAGAAATGGCAGATATTTGAGTGGTGTTGTTAGGGTTTGATTTTTTTATTTCTTGACATCTTGCTGAATAAAGTTCATCACTTACCATATGGTAGCTAATTGCTGAAACAGGTGGGTTTTTTCCAGTACATGGCATGTTTAAACTAGCAGATTGTTGCCTGGGCTCATGGGAAAGTTTATGACCATAGTACTGGTCCCACAGTTCCTGTACAGGAGTCCTTAGGGCATGTCTTCAGTGGTCCCAGTGCAGGAGAGGTCCTGATAACCATTTGCATCATGTCACAAGCTGTAGTTTGCTCCAGTGCCGCATGGTAGAAGTGAACACTGAATCTGAGAAAGCTTGTATATTGTATTTACTGATGCAGACTGCCCTTGTAAGCCATTCTTTGTATTGGTGACTGGGAAACTAAGGCTGGCTTTGAGATTCAGAAAGGCACTGGAGAGGTGATAATGTTCTTAAAAGTGAAGGATGCAGGCTGATTCCTTTTGTGTGCATTGTTAAAGTGATTAATTTCTAGATATCATTATATCAGAAGGGTATGGCTTTGCAGAAGTGCTCATCTTTTGTGGGTGGTGAGGGCTCCTTGGGGACCTGTCTCTTTGTGGGTGGTAAAGCTCACTTAGCCATAAAAGTATTTTCCCACAGCTTGCTGCCTTCTTTTTAAAGGGGGAAAAAATAATAAAAAATTACCCACGCTGCAGAGCACAGAGGGGAGGCAGAGACCCATGCGATCTGCTGTGCGGAGGGGTAGGAGTTCTCAGTGGCCTGCCACGTTTGGCTGTCATCTTTGAAGAAGAGAGTCTCGATTTTTGCTTATGTGTTTTACATGGGGGAAAAAAGTACAACCACCACAAAGTGAACCCTGAGCCAGATTTGCTACACCCAATATAGAATATCTTCATAGACATTTTTATAGCCATGCAGAAGGAGGAAGCTCTTGCTATGGCAACATAGTTCTGTGTTGCATGAGATATCTGATAAGGAGTCTGTGTACTCATCTCCAGCTCCCTTTTCCAGGTAGATAGGACTGTACCATTGAGTCCTTCTGCCTGCTATCCTGGGGTTTTATTTTATATTTGAACATTAATGTATCAGTCTGTTATTGCTTAATGTATACAAATTGAGGGTTGTTACTAGCTATTAGGTTTTTTAGTGGTAGTTTTCCCTCCATGTAGTATGGTTACCTCAGCTTGCTCTGTTGGTTTTATGCTTCTGGCCTGCTGGCTTTCCTTGATCGCAGAGGAAGATGTATGGGAAGGTATTGTAAGGTTAGTCACAACTTGCCTGCCTCTTTGAAATTGCTTTTGGCTTGTGGGTTTGCTCAGCCCAGATGCGTTTACCTTAATGTGAGCCCACACTGAGAAATCACCCTCTCTGTGTTGTGGAGGCTGGAGGAGATTTAGAACACGCCCTTGGCAAGGGCAGAGCTTCAGGAAATAATTTTAGACTGTGGACTTTTCCCAAAACATAAAAGCTGCATTTGTTGGTGGGTTTGGAATGTTAAACGCATGTAAGGTGGTGTCTTGGGTGAGACAGAAATTCTTAAAGAAAACCAAGCAGAGGATCCGAACAGTATTTGTGCAATAGCAAACGAAGGGCCTTGTCAGGGTGAGAGCACTGTATAAACTCATACCAGCTTTTTAACTCATTGCCTCAGAACTCAATCAAAAGTAAATGCAGACAGCAGGAGATCTTGTACATTAACAAATATAAAGAGGAGCCAAGGGTGGAGGTGTACTCCATATATGTCTCCGGCTCCCTGCTCTTGTTTATTTGGGTTTTTGTTTGGATTTTTTTAATTACTATGCCACCACCTTTGAAGAGGTATAGAAGAGGGGATGGCCTCTGGTGTCTGCAGGAGCTGAGAGAGTTGTTTTTGAACTAAGCTGGAGCTGCAAGTCAGTGCTATGAAAGGAAGCTGTATTTTGCTTTCTTAGCTGTAGGTTGACACACTTTCCTGCTGAGCTCAGTGTGGGCTGTAATCCAGCAGCCTTGGCACACAGAAGTTACCATGTTTCTGAGAGCTCAAAATCAGCAGGAGCTGTGAGCCAGCCTCTATGGATTTAATTGCTCTGGCCTCTCAAGTCCTGCTGAGTTCCCTGGTAGCTTGGTTTCTGAGTCCAACTCTTGCTATCTGGGAACCAGGTTCACATCTCTTTCCCGTGCTTCAAGTGCTACCTGACACTATGTGCAGTTTCAGCTATATCAAGCTGCTTCAGCCCACCTGTTCTTGCAGCAATGGGTGGGAAGGAGTATGTAGGTGTGACTTATGACCTATGAGATAACTTCAGAGCTGGCAGCAAGCACAGAAATCGATATGGAAGAAGCTGTGGTAACGTTCATAATTGGTCGTATGTCTCCTTCAACATCTTTGGGAGTGGTGAGAATGGTAGCAGTGGAGGTCATTCACAGAAGGGAAGGGAGGAGTAATCCAAGAATCAAAATTGTTACCACTAAGTAAGAGATAATGATGATGGTTAGGCTACTAGTCCTAAGCTCTGGACAGGAAGGTGGCACTAATAGAGCAGCTTTAGTAGCATTTGAGAGATGGAAAGTAGACTGGAGAGAATCTAAACTGGACTTGTCAGAAAAAGAAAAGTGGCTACTGGGAATTTATGCCGTGCACTTTGAGAGCTGGAGATGAGAAGAACACGAGGGTGAATGCATTTCTCCTTCTCACTGTAGACATCCAAACTGTGATCCACAGTCTCTGAGGAATTTAGAGATGTAAGAAGTTAATGCATATTTGAATTGTGAGAGTAAAGAGCATACAATTGTGTCCTGTCAAATGGCAAGGAATGGAAATAGGCACAAAATAAGGAGATGAGGATGAAGTCAGAGGTAGATGGAGTGCTTAGAAGGGTTGGGAAGAAGCTTCTGTATGTGATGAGAGGAACTGCAGGAAGATTGAAAGGATGTAGTAAGTAATATCACTGTAATTTTCTTATAAGCAAGTGATATTCTGCATAGAGAGAAATAGAGACTGGAGGAGGGGAGGATTTGAGGAATGAGTCAAAGGTGGTGATGAGGCAGCTGGGATTGCAGGCGTGGGTTTCAGTTAAGCTGGAGAAACACTTTGTCTTCTTTCAAACAATTGTTCATATTAGTATTCATGGTGTGGGCATGCATGCACTCATCCATGTGATGTTTCCTGATGTGCTGCACACACAAGTTGTTTGAGGTCTTTTGGTTCATGACAGACCAACCCAGTCAGATCTCTCTATCTTCTCTGAGGTGCCATAGTAGAAATAGAAGAGAAAAGGTTGTAGCATAGTGGAGTTTTCCTTAGAGCTGGCTCACAATAGATGGTGGAATGGGAACCGGTATCAGGAGTGGGTCAAGCTCAAAATGTGGTGGAGAGCATGAATGGGGAAAGGAGGCAAACACCCAACACACACAAACACACAAATCCTCCACACACACCCCTGTACTCCCATTATAAGGGCACTAAAAAGCATAAAGGAAATTCAAAACTACTTTGACAGGGTAGAAGGGAAAGAAGACAGGAAAAAGAGGGCTGAAGCCAGGTAAATAACAGTGCTTATAGGTTGGCAATCATAGCAAGGTAGAATGAGAGAGAAGGGCTGATGAGAAATGATGGAAGACATTAAGTTGTGGTGGAGAGGGAAAGTTTACAGAAAGTTTAGAGAAAGAGCTTATAGGCCAGATGGGATGAACAAGGTTGCAAAGATTTTGAATGGTGAGGTGGAAAAATGTGTCACTAAGAACTTGATTGGGTGTTCTCAATGTGGAAGGCATGGAAGGAGTGCAAGGGGGAGCATGTTTCTGTCTTCTGCTGGCCCAGCTAGGCTGCTGAGGTTCCACAGGAGGGTCCTTGTTCACTTGGGTATGCACATGTGTGCTGACAGAGGAAATGGTGAAAGCTGAAGGCAAAGCCCTGTCATAACTTTTCTACTGCAACTGGATGTTTTTCTCCCCACTCCTGTTAATTTAATGAGCTACTGCATAACTTTTGTCCTCTGAACCTAATAAAACTGTCCTTTGAGACTGTAGTTTTGCAGTGCGTCCTAAGACTGAGAGGCTGATCTGGAGAGCTGTACTGCTGCTGATTCTTCAATCTGGTAGGACTACACGTCTGGCTTTACTGCTGTGAGGATGAGATCTTTTTAGTTTGTGATGCCTGCATCCAGTAAAGCCTGGCCTACTCCAGATCTTGATTGTGTATAAGCAAAAATCTTAGAGCAAACCAGTAAGTTATGATCGCCCTATTTTCATCATCTGGATTTCCCTCCACTCTTGCTTATAAACGCTGGGTGGAGTACCTGTGCTGGTTGTATTTTGTATATCAGCTTCGTGGATAGGGTCTGCTTAGTATACTTTGGAAGTATTATGAACTAATTCCAGCTGGATTAAGGTCATATCTGCCCTAAAAAAGAAATAAAACCCTTCTGAAGTATCTATCCATTGTGCAGTGCAGAGCCTGCATATTGTGTAGCTAGAATGCATTTCTACTGCCTTGAGCTTAAGTCTTAGTTTTTCTGTGTGTGACTTTGAGTTTTACTTTTAATATTCCTGAAAATCAAGGAATAGAGCATTAGACTCTTTTCATCTTGTAATCACTTTTGAAATTGCAGTGGGTTGGACCTGTGTGGGTTGAACTGGGCTGTGGCACAGGTTTACAGAAGTCATTGCAAGGTTGTGGACTTGGCTGAACTCCTTGGTGGAGGACTGCTGCGTCTCTTGGAGCTCTGATGCTGGGTTGCTGTTCTGAATGTCGCATCATTATTTTCACATTGTTACACAGTAGTCCGTTGGGTTGTGGTCTGTTGCTTTGTCAGTCCTACTTCGCATACTCTGGGATCTGGGTTACACCTTGAGTCTAGAACCTGCTTTGTGCATTAAAGTTAGGGGTGATAAGGACTGAGTTTTGTTTCCATTGCTGTCATCCAGATCATGCCAAATCGCCCTCAAAACTTCCTCTATCAGAAAGTATTCAAAACATTGTAAGAGCTAAGGTGCTGTAGGTTTCTTTTACTTTTCTTTTCCATTTGGAACAATGTGGTCTTTCCATTGTGTTCTTCCAGCCTGGGCTTCCTCCTTTCCATGTCACTAAGCTTTAAATTTAAATTGCCCTCCCATTAGTTAAACTACTGTTAGATTTTGTGATTTCCCAGCTTGTTCTTTTTCTGCTTTTATCATTGTCTCCCTGTTCACTGCTTTACCCAGAGAACAGCGAGCCCGACTGCTTACTTCCCAGTTCCTCTCTTGCCTTGTCTTCTTTTGTTCATCAGATTGGGGATACCTCATAAATTGTTACCTTTAGCAATGTCTTTCTAGCATTGTATTCCCTATATAAGGTTAGTGCCTGATTTCTTTGCAGGCACAGTGACTGTGCAGGACCCACTGGTCTGAGAAGAGGCCCTTAATGACTAGAGCACACTCATAAAATAAATGTCATAAATGCCACCTGTCAGCTCTTCATTTGTGCTAAGACACTTTTGGTTTATTATATGGAGTTCTTTAACTTTAAGTTGTCAGGGCCTGCATTGTTATTAATGGAGGTGCTTTTTTTTTTTCTGAAATTGTGTGACTTCATCTTAACCTCCAGTTCAGAACAGACAAGTATTTCCTCCACAGACCTGTCCTGCTCACAGGATATTATGACTGTGAAATGTAATCAACCATTGAGCATGTTTAGCTTAGTGCGCTGTATTGTGGTAGTAGCTCAGTTTGTGTGACTAAGCTGAGACAGCGTTTTCATTGCAAGTTTGGATGCACAGGGCTTGTGCTGTAATATAGCAGTCCAGAAGCTGTATGTTTAAGAATAGTAAGATTTTTTGCAAGTCTTCATTCACTGGGATTAAAAGGCTTTGAATGTATTCCTGTGCTGGGAGCTTTTATTAACGCTGCATACTGCTGTTTCCACAATGAAAAGTGGCTCCAGCGTGGAAGTTCTGTGCTGTACCGATACATAGTTAAATCTCAGGAATTCAAACCTTTCTAGGGAACATACTGCTTCTGGGATTAGTGAAAATTTGTATTTTTGTAATGCAGTGGTTGGTAAGGCATGTATGTGCTCTATAAAGATACTGCTGAGGTTTTTTTTCCACTGCAGATGGGTGTTTTCACATAAGGCATGCAAGTTTACAGTTGTGCGAAGCACACATTCTTGCAGTAAGAGCTGCAAAGGCAGTAGCAGGCATTTGGCTTGCCAATTTTTTTCGATTAATAAGATTTCATGTGGTTAAAATGCACACACACAATGAAAAAGGTTCTGTGTAAAAGCAGTTTCACACATTTTTTGTAGAATCATAGAATGGTTTGGGTTGAAAGGGACCTTACGATCATCTAGTTCCATCCCCCCTCCAGTGGGAGGCAGGGACACCTCCCACTGGATCAGGTTCCTCATAGCCTCATCCAGCTTGGCCTTGGTGTTCACCTCCAGGGATGAGGCATCCACAGCTTCTCCATGNACGATCATCTAGTTCCATCCCCCCTCCAGTGGGAGGCAGGGACACCTCCCACTGGATCAGGTTCCTCATAGCCTCATCCAGCTTGGCCTTGGTGTTCACCTCCAGGGATGAGGCATCCACAGCTTCTCCATGCAGCCTGTTCCAGTGCCTCACCCACCCTCACATTAAAAAATTTCCTCCTAATATCTAATCTAAATCTCCCCTCTCTCAGCTTGAAACCATTACCCCTTGTCTTATCACTGCACTCCCTGATAAAGCGCTCCTCCTCATCTTTCCTTTAGGCCCCCTTTAAGTACTGTAAGGCTGTTCTAAGTATTCCTGGAGCCTTCTCTTCTTCAGGCTGAACAAGCCCAACTCTCTCAAACTGTCCTTGAGTGAGAGGTGCTCCAACCCTCTGATTGTCTTCGTGGCCCTTGCATGAGCTTTGAGCTATCTGAAACTATACACATCAATTTTGCAAAGCTGGATTAGTCTGATACTGCGTTAGCATATTATTAATGTTGTTATTATATTATTTTTATTATGTGAGTGAACTGTAGTAGCTCTAATAGACATTGTGGGTGATGAGACAACTGGGTAGGACACAAGCATCAGCCTTGGGTAGTAAGGACATTCTGGTTATATGGCAAAGCAACCTCATGAATGAGACTTGTTGCTGCGGTAGAAGTATTCCTCTGAACCCAAACAAACTCTGCTAGATCAGAAAGTTAACTTCTTTAATGATTGTTGGAGGCAAAAGTGTCTTAATACTATTACAATTCCATTTCTCAGTGGCTATGTTACTGACTGAGTCACTGTTAATAGAAAGGCCAACTGTAGGCACAGACTTTTTCTTTGGTAAGAGAGCTGACTCTGGGATGCAGACAAGCAAAAGACCCTTAAAAGTTAGATGTTTAGATTTTTTACCTTGACATACAGAAGCATTATCTAAGAACTCTGCCAAGCCCAAGTCGTGTCGCACAGTGAGCTCAGATGAGCCCTTGTGCTAGGAGGGCAATTTAAGCAGAAGAGGGGAAGTCTGGGGAGGCAAGTCCCTGTTCTGATATAGCTATATGAGAGAGTTTGTCCTTCTGTTCTTCAAAATCCAGCAAAGTAAGATGGGAGCTCTGGAGATTTGAGAGCTTTGGGTCTGGTGCCTGCGCACAGCTCCTTGGTCGAAGGCCGCCCCCATTGTCTAGTTTCTGCAAGACTGTCCATCTCAGGCAATTAGGATTAGCAGGCGTATTTCATGCTCTGAAAATTCAGAAAGGGAAGGAAGGAGTTTTACAAAAGCAAATGCCTGCCAGGCACAGGTTTCACTCTGGTTTTGTGCATAGAATAAACATAGACATGAAGGTTAAAAAGCAGACTTCCAACAGCATTTAATGAAGGGCTTGGTAGTGGTTCAAGGGACTCAGCGACAGAGAGAACAGAGGCATTACAAGGGGCAGAATTGGCAGAGGGAGGTGACGCATAGCACAGATAGGTATTGAGACCTTCCTAGTTCACATTCATAGGGACTTTGTGAAACTTAAACTGACAGGAAAGATGTGGCATTTTGATTTGGAGAGTCGCCTTCTCTTTCTGGAAGCTTAGAAGGGAGAAGGGCTGTGAACATGCCCTCATGTGGATTTAAACAGGTGAAGGAAGAGAATATATGTGTCTTCAGAAACTGCAAAGTTCAGCTCTCTCCTGCCTTTTCATCAAGTGGTGTGGCCTCATTTGCTTTCCCCATCAGTTTAATAGTGAAAAAACTTTTTTTTTTTTTACATCGTCAGTTGCTTGGGAGCTGATTTCAAATGTGTTACCCTAGTAATTTTTTAGTAGATTGATATGGACCCACAGATGGATAAATGTCTGTAACCTAGATTATATTGTTTCTCCTTTTACTAACAAGGTAGAGTTATCTTTATCTCCCTAGTATTTTCCAGTGAGTAGGTTTCTGGCTCCCATGCTGGGGCAGGAGCTGATTCTGTAAGTATCAGAGGATTTTATGGTATATGGAATAACAGAAATTGATAGGAAAGCATAAACCCCTTTCTTGAACCCTTTGCTCGTTGTTGCTTGTTAAGGCTGCTTTATGCATGTGGACAAAATCATCTAAAAGGCTGAAAATGCACAGAAAAGTTCGAAATAAAACTTAGTTAAATAAAATGCAGATTGGAATGTATTTTTAGTGCTTGAATATTTTCCCTAAAAGGCTATGCTGTAGGAAACATGTTTTACTGCTTTAATCATATGGTAGTATGAAGCATGCTTTTAACACATGCTGCTGTCACATGGAAATAAAGAAATGGTCTCAAAACAAGCAATGATGTCTTCAGAAGCTTCTATTCAACAGCTCCAGCAGTTAGCTGATTGGAAGACTCTAGACTTGACTCCCCCTCCCAGCAAGGAGCTGAAATGCGAAAAGACAAACCTTATTTGCCTACCCACTTCTCAAACAACTTGTGAGTTGTTTCAGCCAATGGTAACAGGTGTTTCTTTCTGTTTCCATAACCTTTTACTGTGAAGTTCTTTGAATGATACAGTGTCTCTATTTGCAGGAAGATTTCTCTTGACTGGCTAGCCTGATAATAGTTATTTCAACATGCATACTTCATGGAGCACCTCCATCTCTTTACACACCATTCCAGTACTGTACCCAGTATCAGAATTCCAGGAGTCTTATAATGGTGCTTAAATAAATGGGATTTTGTTGTTTAAAATGTGTATGCATATGCATGCCCATCACATAGCGTAAAGCAATCAGTATAGTGGAACATTCCCACAGAACTTCCCATCCACTGCAGTTAGAAGCATCATAAATGATAAAGGAGAAAGCAAACAGCTGAGCCCAGATATTCCTTGTTCATAAATGTTTTCTTATAAGGAAGAAAATCATACTTACTGGCTTCATTTGAGTTCTACAAATGTAAGATTACCACTATGACTTGCAGTTCTGCTTCTTTTGCAGGCAGGATTTGAGGCTTTGGTTCTCTGGTGAATTGTACTTACTAACCTGCAAGAACAAACTTTTAAACTATGCAAATGAAGTATCCTCTTAAGCATAAACTAAATAATTACCTATCAGTAACAAGATGCAGCTATTACAGTTCATTTGCTGAAGTCAAGCTCTTGCTTGTCTCATTCATCCCTTCTCCTTTCCAGCAGTCATTGAGCTGGAGTTATGTTGCTGTCCACTCAGCGCTAAGGTGATGTGTGATTTTAAATGATCTTATTTGCCCACAGTGCAGATGGTATAGATGTTATTTCTCTTCACCTTTTTTTTTTTAAAGGCATGAGAGATCATGAATCTTACAGTTAAAAAACAGTGTGCAAATATTGTTAAAATCCTGACACACTTTCATTGTGGCAAGACCGTACTTGAGGTAATGATTGGTAGTGATTTAGGAGGTAGAAAGAAAGAATTCACTCTTTTTTCTGGGGGGGGGAGGGGAAGAAGGAGGGAGTGTGTTCTGCTCAACAGTGCATATTTGATATTGGATGGTTGTAGGATGTTCTCAGCAAATTGGAAACTTAGACCACAATCTGTCACTAACAGTAGCTGAGAGGGCTGAAGTGCCTACAGCAAGGAAAGAAAACTGCTTATTCCTTCTTGGTCAGCATGAGTAAAATGAGCACTTCCTCAACAGTGATGTTTACTTGCTTCAGTGTGTATGTGCCTGAGCTATGATATGATACTTTATTTGTCACCAAGGAGAGTATAGGGTTTTTCCTTGTCTGAGAGGTTCTATATGAATTTTGCTGCTTCAGCCGTTACTAGTTTTGGAAACTCATCATGCTGTTCAATGTCTGATTTTCTAGCTTCTATCTGTAGCAGGGTGACATGGGTAGGGGCTTCTCTATGGGCTGAACAACAACAACAGAGATATGAGAGTTCTCTTTCTGAAGAAAAATTGTCTGCTTACTTGGTGAAGTGCAAACAGTTCAGGTAAGAGGGGAATGAATTTGAAAGAGACATTAACGTCTTCTGATTTCCCTAAGGGAAAACTGGAAAATGACAAGTGCTTCCAAGATTCGTTAATATATTACTTGTTATACAATCAGACAAAGGAAGATCTCTAATGTCAAGATGTCAAGGAACCATCATGACTGTGCTGGGGATGGAGGCTTTGGGCAGGGCATCTGTTCATTTATTGTTTGTGTTTCTTTCAAATACACAGATTTCGTTTTGAAGTCTGAAACTTGTGACTGGAAAATTCCCTGTCCTATATGATGCTTTCATTGTTCACAATGTGAGTGAAGCCCTTGGGCACTTGACTGAGCTCCTATTAGGATGGTCATCTTCACTAACTGCAGCTGAGGCCTGCTCAAATTCCCATAGCTGATAGGACTGTGGGACTCAGCATGCTAAGCATTGCCCCTTTTAAAAGGAAATTTTGTGATAGGAATAAGCATGGATGGGAAATTGCATTATTCTTATTTTATACATCTGGGTAAAGGAAAAATAATAGCTTTTTGAAGGGTTCAGCCTTTAGAGAGCATAGACCTCTTTGAGGCTTTCTCAGTTAATACTGAATCTAAGATCCCTTCAGTGCTTAGTATATGCCCAGCTACCCTTAGTAACATTTAATGCATCCATTCATGAAAATCCCTTTGCCCACTTCCTATTTACAGCTTGCTAATGCATTGAAAAACAAGCAACATAAGTCCTTGAAAATACCAGGTTGCTGTGTGTACTGTTTCTACAGCATTAGCCCAATTTTAGATAGTTAGCTCGGCCATTTAAAGGCAGTATCTTCATGGCAACCTGGAACTGAGGTTTGCTGGGACATTTGTATTCAGAATGTATTATATTTACTCTGATCAAAAGTAGTCCCCAAAACCAGGCTGCCCCATAAAATACTTCAGGGTTGGAGATATGCAAGAACCTGTTACATCTCTACTAGGCTTCAGAGATCATATTTCAGCTGTATTCGAATTGCTTCAGAATTGGTTGAGAGGATCTAGTATATTCTTGCAGCAAAGAGCTTTATCCTTGATTTATCAAATAGAATAGTCCTGTGTTTTGAGTTTCCTCTAGCCTGAATTATAGTAAATCTCTAGAACTAGTAAACGTAAAACTCATCAGCTGTGATAGGTCCTTTCTACATGTGTAGGATAACCTCGGTATCAATAGCTAAAGTTACAAATGGGCTCATAAAAAGGTAATTACTTCTCAAAGGTACTCGTGCTTAAAGATGGAAGTACTAATCTAGGGGGAATTTTATACCAAGGCCTAATCACTGTCTCAGATTGAGTCACAAATTAGCTCAGGGAGTTCTCCAGCTTCCTCAGCTTATCTGTAAGCATCTCTGATAAATTTTCTCTTACTACAAGGGGACCTGCCAGACACTAAAAAGTCAAGACTAAAGGACCTAGTCTAGAAAAAAAAAATTAGCTCTGGTTTCTGTTAAATACATGGGAAAGAAAATCTTATAATATGTAGATCTTCCATGTTCTTGAAACTTGCACCCCAAAGCCTGTGTAGATCTAGAATATTAGCTCTTCTTCAGAAACCCTGATAGTAGTAGTCTGAAAGTATCCTGCACTTCACTGAAGGAGTGCTGGAGTGCCGTGGAAAGTGGTTTTGCACCATGGCTTACCATTTCCGTCTAAGCTCATACATTGGCTTGCATGGCTTGATTCATAAATGAGCAATAGCTGATTGGCAAAGGTTCATTTCTCCACATGCTAAGGTGAGTTGGACCCTCTGAGGGGACTGAGACTGATGAATAAATATCTGTCACGTGTAGGTGCCCTATAAGAAAAGATTTGAGGAATTTTTTTTTTTTAAGTCTTCATTAAGATTTCCCCCCCTACTCTTTACACTCTCTTGTCATGTGCTGAGTGGGGGTGGATGGAGATTGGGGCGGTGGGGGGAGGAAGGGGGCTGCTGAAAGCATTTATCTTCATTTCTGCCATCACCCAGTGTTTATTACGCAGTGATAGACAGACGCAGGAAAGCTGCCAGTCAAACCTACGTTCACTGCATTTCAATTGGCCTTGGCTTTGGATTTCAGCATTTTGAAATCTACATCATCTCTGCAGTAAAAGGTTGTTCAGTTTGTGGGAATGACAAGCCCAAGACCCTTGGGTACCCACTGCAGTCACTTGTGATCCCATCAGACAGTGGAAGACCAAGGAAACAGGACAGATTGTCAAGTGCATGGGGAGAATTGCTGCTTCCAAGAGCTGTGGTCTGCTGCCACCCACATTTAAGAAGCTGAAGTGTGTTGTTTGCCTCCAGGTTACACTAGAACTTAAGAGGCAATAGCACCTTCTGCTCTCACCCAGGCTGAAACCCTGACTGGGCAAAGCCAGCTAAAGAGTGAGTTCTCACGATGCGCAGTAACAAAAGCTCTGTAGTGAGGATTTTAACTTTAAGTTTTCCATCCATGGTCTCACATCTTCTCTATCTGCCAATGGAAAAAGCAAACAGCAAAGGTGAGGATAGCATACTGGGGGGTATTTTCTTCGCTAAACTGAATGTCTGAAAGATTTGCGTGCTTTTAGTCATCTTTACTGTAGGACAGTGCATGTGGGAGGCTTCTGGCAGGGCTTGTGATACAAATGTTATTCCACTTTGTTATACGTAGCTAGATTGAATTTACTAATTACACTTCTCAATTACATAATTAGCATAAGTAGAGGTAATTACGTAGTAAAAACATGTAGATCGTGGATTTTTCATTAGAATTAGGCACACTGGTATGGAGCCTTGGGGAAATGGACCACATTCTTCCAAACATGCACTTTTTGATCTGTGCACCTTGTTCTCTGTCTCCTAATCTTTTTGGTAGAGGTGTTTGTTACCTGAAGCACAAGCATAGTTGATAGCTTTTGTTGCTCTGAAATTTGTGCAGGGCTATCCTACACATGGGGAGGTACTTTTTTTTTTTTTTTTTTCCGTTGTTAGCTTTTCTACATAATATATGACTGTCTTTGGAAGTGAAGGGGATGCGAAGGTTTAAATGAACACCATAACTAACCAGAAGGTTCTGAGGAAAGCAATGAAAAGACTAGAATCTTTACAGGAAAAAAAAATCAAAAGCATTTGCCAACAACTTTTTTTTTTTTATGGTACTTGTAGCACTAGGTGCAACAGTTGTATGAGCCAGATGAACTTGCTGTTTGTGGAGCAGTTAGTGATGTTGCTAGGCTTTTGTGGTGCAGAGGGAGCACACAATTACTCTCCCAGGGTATGTTACTCTCCAGTTTCTATATTACTTGCTTTGCCTAGGAAGGTTGTTCACATTGCAAAACTGGTGATGACTTTGTAATGTTCAGAAGAGTTAAGATCAGTATTCTGGATTTGTGTCCTGAGTAGTACTTCTGCTGCCTGTCTTTGCAGAGTGTTTTCATTATCTGACTCAGTCCTATAAGGCAGTTGCTACCTAGTTGGTGATGTTAGTTACCATCGCCCTGCAGCATGTCCCACTGCTTGAAATTTGTACAGAAACTAGTTTTCTGTTTTCCACTTGGTGGCTGGAGACAAGACAGCAGAAGAGTTGCCCTTGTGTACCAAACCTGGACTTGCAGTGAGGAGACTTATAAAGATGAAGCAACATAAAATTTGATTGTCCTTCTTCCACTTCTGGTGGCAAAATGTGATTTCATTAACGTGTTGAATCCACTTTCTCCAGTCTCCAATCTTCTATTCAGAGGAGTGCTTTGTTTTGGGGGTATGGAGAACAAGGCGTTTGGCTTATATAAGAGCCATGAAGTGTTCTTAAGTATGCTCTCCAGGTGATACGTGTGTGTCTGACAGAGACAGATACAGAGACTGAGCAGACGGACAGTGGAGGTTTGTCGATTGCGGGAGGCCTGGCACAGCTGAGTACACAGCATAAAGCTGTCTGCTCACAAGTTTTGCTCTTGATGTACTTCTGAGCTTTACCCAGAACAAAAAAATCAAGATTTGAGACAGTTTATTGACGAAAAGAAAACTAGCAGCAGCCTTCTTGGCATCTTTATCTATCAACACTGGTTTAGAATTGGCTTCCTTACTTTACCCTACCCACCTTGTTCTTTACTTTGCAGAGAAAATATAAACCCTGTTAGTGTGTGTGTTTACAGGCCATTTTTTCTTACAAGCCTTACTTGAGTGTTCTGCTGGGATTTGTTAATAAAAGCAAAACTCCAGCCAGACTAGTCTCCTTTTTCTGCACTGCTTCCATTTACTAGCAGTTAGTGAGCTTTTAGCTCTCTGCACAAGCAACTGGCCGGCTGTGTACTGCATGCAGAGTTGTCAAAGTGATGTCTCTTCCACTTCTGCTGCTGTGGCAGCAAAGTTCTGAGCCAGCCCTTCTAGGAGAGTGTAGCCTAATGTACTCACTGGAGACAGCGTGGAGATGCTGAAATCCTGACTGCATAGGCCCTGGAGGCTGTGGTTTTCCTAATTTGTGCTTAAGGATGGTCTTCATTTGGTCTTCCCTAACAAATTCTATTACCTTGAGTTTCTCAGGGTACCAGCGTATGTGTGTAGTGCAAGAGCTGCATGTATAGGAAGGCTTGAGAGACTGCAAATAGCTTGACATTTTTGACTGTAATACTATTACGGGAGATCTGTTTCTTCTCTACACTTGTCTCCTTAATGACTGCATTTAAATGCCTCTGAGCTTTCTCAAATGTATGCTGACTTGAGTTGCCAATGGTAATTCCTTTCTGTATAGAAAATTGTGATCTTTGTGTTAGTTTCTGAAGTATTCTGTTTAGCCTTTTATTTTGGGCTGTTGCCCAAATCCATGGGTGGTTAGCAAGGGGCATATCACTTGCCTGGAGTCAGAGCAGCCCCTAACTGTGAAGTCTGGGCCACCCAGAGCAGAAAAGTGCCAGCATCTACGTCTTCCTTGCTAAGATTTTGTTACAGTCCTTACGGTGTGGCAAATACTATAGGTAAACTGTATGTCCTGCGTGGAGTTTACAGTATTAGCAGGGATTACATTCACAAATGTATGTGATTTGTAAGAGCAACTCTTTTCCATAGTATGTATTCTGATTTGCCTTCATAGCTGTCCTAGAAAATTTGGGGTCTGTGAAATACAGCTTCACTAGTACCAATAAGTAGAATGCATTTGCACCAAATGAATTGATTAGGATTTCTGGTGTGTAAATCTGGGCAAGTCTTATCTCTCAACTTTCTTTTCTTTCAGAAATCGCAGGATTGCAGGGAGGTGCTGTCCTATTAATTTCCTGTGCTGTGTAGCTTATTTAGATGGTGTTTCTATATCTGTAAATAAGGTTTATTTAAGAATCTAGAGTTTTGTGTATTGGATTTTGAAAGACTTTCTATGGTTTTGTCTCCCCAGCTCTTTTCTGGATAATCTTTTGGAGGTTAAGTTGCAAATTATTTCTGCCTTTTCTGTAGGTGCTGTGATTGGGGATGGACAGTCAGCTGTGGCCAGTAACATTGCCAACACCACTTACCGGCTCCAGTGGTGGGACTTCACTAAATTTGATCTGCCTGAAATCAGCAATGGTAAGCCAAAAAGGATACCAGTGATATCTTTTAAGTCTATACTAACCAGAGCTACCATAAGCTCTAGGATTTTTCAAAAGTGGCTCTGTGTTGCAGGCCTTGGTTTATTTGACTGTCTTGTTGCACTGGGACTTTAAAATGCTTAGCCTTTTGAGAAAGATGACTGCTGAGCTGGTCCTGCTCTGTCTAGCTTATGTATTCTTGCATAAATGGGGCTTTTTTTGTGAGCGGTCTCGTGGGAATATACACTCTTAGAAGAATTCTGTATCTAATCTCTGGATTCTTTTACAAGCAAGTTTCTAGAGGAATATTATCTTTATAGATTTGCATTTAGAACTTGCTAATTAATTGAGTCTGAATTCTCCTTGTTATTGACATGTTAGTATGCAATACATTTTGGAAATCAGGGCCCTGGTCTGTTGTAAGCCAGGGGTAGCAGATGTAGGTTTTAACGGTTTGCAAAAGCAGTAATTTGTCCCATATCTAGGTGAAAGCTGCTTTTTGGTCAAGAATGTGAGAGATATAATGGATTTTGTTTAGTTATTTATTAATTTTCTCCTTCACTTTGTGAAAATGATAGCATAGTTTGACATATATTCTATGGTATAAGCTAACCATCATGCTGGAAGAAGCTTCCTTATGCAGGCATGAGTTTATTTGATGCTTGTGATCAAGGAATGATTTTTTCGGGGCTAAAACTAACTTAGCTAGAAAGGCTATTTTTAACCCAGAATGGTATCCTGATATAGCTTGCTGCACAGCTGCAGAAATGTTTATGGCAGCCTGGGATGAAGATAGATATTTCTTTGTACAGTGATTTTCAGCTTAGACCATCTCTGTTCATATATGAACTTCATTGCTTGACTTCTCAGCAAAAACACGTTGGGTTCTGCTTTAAGGGACTGAATCGTCTTCTGAAAACAGAATCCCTGTTCTCGCTAAGACTTTTGCTTTCATGGGTAGCCACTGAAATGAATTAAGAAAATATTTCTCCCAGTCCTAACCCTGTCTGTTCTGCAATTCCATTATAGAAATTACATATCTGATAACAGAGGTCTCTGTGGGATACTGTCCTTTTGCTTAAAGAACCCACAAAAGGAGCTCATTTAGTGACACTATAGCAGCAGAGAGGTAGGAAATTGAAGTCAGAATCACAGAAAGGTTTGGATTGAAAGGGAACTTTAAATATCATCCAATCCAACACCCCTGCTATGGGCAGGGACTTCTTTTCAACAGATGAGGTTGCTCAAAGCTGCATCCATCCTTGACACTCCCAATGATGGGGTATCCTGTATGGCGCCATTTACCTCCCAGTCCCTGGAAAATACGAAGAGCTGGTACCCCACCTCTTTACAAAAAGCTTTCTTACTACGTCATTCCTACAGATAACGTATATCGTGTTCTGTCTTGTCTCCTTCCTTCACATTGTATAGCGTATTGTGGAGTGATGTTTATAGTCTAGTGGGAAATAAAGCTCTGCTTCTAGATGGTAATGTTTTATATTTTGTCCTTGAGAACAATTATGTCTCTTGGGAAGGAGCGCGCAGTGTCAACTTGAAAGTAGAATATGGTGTATGTGCCAGTGCTTTGACATGTCTTGTTAAGTACCAAACTTTGTAGTACTCATGTGAAGTTGTAGGCTGAAGATCGGTGCTTAGAGCAGATTTTGCCATGTGGTGGCAATACTTTCCATGGTCGAGCCAGACTCCAGAGCAGAATAAAGACGAAGTCAGACAGGGGAGCATCTTGCTGCTGACTTAAATTCTTTAGGATTTCTCTGCAAGCTTGTGAAGTGTCTGAAGAGTGCTACAGCTGCTAATAGCTTTTTTGGCCTCATCTGGCTGAGAAGGCTGCTAATTTAAAAAATAAAAAAGCATCAGATGTTTGTTTATAATTTATGGAATCCCCTAGAAAATAAGAACCATCTGTTCCTCGATACATCAATCTTCAGTCTTCTTCCTTTCCCTTACCAGGACAGTTCCATTCTGAAATAGCTTCCAAATGACTTCAAACTGGGCTACAGTTTCTGTTGTCAGTGTACCTTTCTTCCAAGCAGGGTTACTGCTACAAGCCTGTACCCAGCCCTTCTGACTCCCCACTTTGTGCTTCATAGTACTTGGCTTGTCCGTTTTGATTTATTACCGTTTGGGATTGTTCAATTTTACTCTGCACCTTCTTTTTCACATGCTGAGCCCAACTGTGGCATTTCTAAATTGTTTGCCATACTTCCATCTGCCAAGGTCTAGTTAGGGATGTGTGAAGATGTAGCAGCTGTGCTCATCCTTAAACAGGTATTTGTCAAGCTTGTTAGGCACAGAACAAAGGCAAGCTGCGTGTTTGCCGAGGTGCACAAATTTGTGGAGATATTGTGAAGTTAATATATTAACAGTGGAGTGATGGGTTGGAGGAGTTTTTTCTGCCAGTTCATGATCTTGGAAATTGACTATTTTCCCAGTAAAGCATGTGACTCCAATATCTCCTTTTTTCCATCATTTCCTATAAATCAGAGGTAGTCATGTGGGAACATCTGCTTACACAGAGGGGGCTATTGCACTTCCTGGGACTGACTTAAACCACAAGTGGTTTGGGAGTTCAGGCAGATGAAATGATGCAGCTGAAGTTTAGGACCGCCTGCCAGCTCCACTCTCCATCAAAGAAATGAATTCGTGGCCAACCTCCATCTTTGAGCAGCTCTTCTTCCTGTTACAATTAAACAAATAAAAGATAGTTTGAAAGTAGGATGTTTTCCGCTGAAGCAGACACGCATGATCAAGTGACAGCAGAATGATTAGCACAGTTCTGTGATCTCAGCAGCAGGGCCCCAGCACCTTTTGGAGCCCTGGGCTCAGAACTCATCTCAGTGGCAGCAACCTCACTAATGCTCAATCCAACAACCGCGTGATTGAGGACTGTGGCAGTCTTGGGGAAATAGCTTTGCAGAAACTTGTGAGATTTTAGTCTCTGCCCTGTCTTTCTCTATAAATTGCAAAATGGAAAAAGATAGCTTTAAATGTCTTCTCTCCTTTTGCCAGTTTTGTTTTTAATAACTCTGAAATGAACATGACCTGGTCTTAAACTGTAATTGTCAGTCCTATCAGCCTTTGGGTGGGGAATTTATTTGACAGCAGAGAAAAATATTTAATACTCTTCTAGTAAGTGTTACTTGTCCTTAAAATTTCCTTCAGCTAACAGGAAGTGAATCAGTGAACAGTGTAGAATATAGCCTTTCCACAGGTGAAGTATTTTAAGGTTTTATCTCTTTTTTTATATCTTTTGAATATAGTTTCTCTCATGCTCCTTATTTCCTTTTCTAGCTATTGTGGCTAAACTGGTCTATTTGTTCCATATTTAGCCATGGATCAGGAATTTGTCCTGTTCTAATGCTGACTGGAACTTGAGGAAGGTCATATAATCAATACTTACTGATCCACAGTGGGATGCAAAAGAACTTAAAAGAAGAAAAGGAGGGAGAAAAAAGCATGCTAAACAATGTATGAATAGGAGCATCTATTAAGAAGGTGTGATCCCTAAGTGTGGCTAGGAGTGAATGGTGCACTCAGCACTATTTTCCTTTGGCAAACACTGCTGTTGCTACCAGCAATGCAGGCCCTTCCCCAGCTTCAAGCATAATTGTGCTGTAGGTGTAAGCATTCCAAGTTGGCACAACAGCTTAATTAATTTGTTCTCTCATGTTTCTTTTGATCTGTTCTGTCAGCTCAGTGGCTGCATTAACAACAAAAGAAAACAGGAGATGAAAGTGCAGCCTTGTTGTAAATGGTTTTCCAAAAATAGCATTTTTTTCCCCCTAAAATCTTCTGTATTGGCTTAATTTTCATAGATCAGGCCTCGGGCTGATCAAGTAGCCTGTGGCTTTGTCAAATGCATGGGTATTTTCATCATCCTATGTCTTGGGAATCTCACAGTTGCTGTTCCTTAAAATGAAACCTTGCTGAGATTTCCAC
Organism: Geococcyx californianus; assembly: GCA_013389885.1. NCBI lineage: Eukaryota > Metazoa > Chordata > Aves > Cuculiformes > Neomorphidae > Geococcyx > Geococcyx californianus. Next base: position 9,180 of record VWPV01008438.1, on the reverse strand, counting down.
CTCTCACATTTAGACTATTTCTGCTAGAAGAGTAGGCTGCCTTGGTTCTAGATGTAAGTGGCACCTGAGTCCCTCATCCTTTGTAAATGAGTGAAGAGCAAAGAACCATAATGCCTGTGTGAATCAGATATTGAAAGACTGAAATAAAAGGTGCTCTTTCTTGCTCAGCGCAACTTGCAGCTGATAGTTTTTATGTTCCAGGCACAAAGGGGAAAGACAGTTCACTTCTGGCAGGGAAGCTCACAATCTGTTTTGCCAAGAGGCATTCACCATATGCATCAAACTTCAAAAAGTACAAGACACGCAATCGTGTTGGCCATCACTGTGGATTGCTCACCAAAAACCTTGCTGTGTAGGGAGGTGGGTGAGGGGAGAAAAGGCTGAAAAGATGTAGACAGAAAATGAGTGAACATGTGCTATGTGATAAATAGACCTTTGGTGACTGGTGATCCAAACCCAACATTGTTTTGGAAAGACATAAAATAAATGTGAGATGGGGGGGAGGAAAGGACAAAAATAGCCATAGAAGTGAAAGGATTATGTATAAGACATGGCAATGTCCCTGAATCTGTAAATGGTACAGAAGAAATACAAGCATTTCTTATCTTACAAAAAAGGTGTGGGATTCTTTTCTTATGAATGTCCACGGTTGCATTAGATTAAAAAACCTAAACTTTGAAAGCTGAGAAGTGGATTCTATAGGCTGTGATTTTTCAATAGTTATAGGAACAAGGAAGAAACATTGCCTATGCTCAGGGAAATCGGTATCTGTCACCTCTGAAACTTCTTGCACCTCTTTTGAAAAGCACTGTGACAGTAGTTAACATTGTAGTGAAAGAGTTGTTGCCTCATGGAAACTGCATCCTGAGATCAGAGATGCAGGACCAAAACTTAGATATCTAGCAGAACAGGAATGAGAGAAGACACTTCTTCTACCCTGAGGAAAGGGACGGACCATATTTTCTCTCTAATAATAAAAAGTTTTTGCAGGTATGCTGATGAGGGCATGTTTCATAATTGTATCTGTTGCACATGCTCTCCCTGTGTAATGTGTAGTTTTACTCTGTTGCTGGACTTCTTGCTTGGCTGTCTTTTAAGTAGTTAACTTGGGTTTGGCTGGTAGAGTCCCAGTATTCAACTGTCCAGTAAGTTTCCATCCCCTTTTTTCCATTTCTCTGGATCACTGCTGATTAGAGTGCAACTACAAAGGAATTGGTGAGAAAGGACACCTTTATCCACTGAGTCTAGCTCCCTGCTCTTAGGCAAGCATATCCTATAGTTCCTCTTATTCTGTCTTAAAATTGGTTAAATTCTTTGCCCTCTCTGTTGAAAGACTAATCTTGCTATTCTGGTAGAAATCTTCCAATTTCCAAACTTAATGACTACTTTTACCCACTTATTCACCTATCAACATTATTTTTTAAAAGAACTGAGATTTTTCTGGCATTCACTTTCTGGGTTTTTTTTGGTTTGGTTTTTTTTTTGTAAATATAATAAATATAATCCCCTTTCAAAAACAAAAACCAAACCATAACGTACATATTTCATTTTCCCCAGTTATCCGTGTAGGTCTTCACTGGGCTTGTTACTATTTAGGGTGTAATCTTTCTTGGACATGGCTTACCACGACTGTACCCACTATCTTGCGTGTGGTCTCAGCACGAGATTGTGTACTAGCACCAATATTTCAATTGTAAGTGTGCTCCCTAGTGCAGTTTAGAGTTGCCATCTCTTTAACTGTTATGCCAGGTGTCTTAAGTCTTTGCTATGTTGACCATAGCTGATTGTCTCTTTTTTTTCCAACTGAGAAGCTCCTAGGTAAAGCAGAAATTTATAAATGTTAATACACTCTAGAAGTCTTTCATTTAACTTCTGTTATGTCTCTGTGTACTTCAGTTCACTGTGTAATCAACAGAATTCATCAACCAGCTCCACTCTGTGCCTAGCTCATTGGTAAAGCTAATAAATGGAAGAACTCTGCAAGAACCCTCCCAGTTTGCAATAGTGCAACCTGTTATCATGTATTCTTTAGCTGGTTCACAGCATATTTGGCAGTTCTCATGTTGATGCCCATCTTTTCTTGTGATGACATAATGAGTACTTGAGTGAAGCCTAGATTTACAAAAAAAGAGGGCAAATTTTAGTTCTACCTTTTTTTTAAAATTAGGTAGCATGCTCTTTAGTCTTTATTCTGTTGTCTTTCTGTTCAGCTAGCTTCAGACTAAGCACTCGGGGAATTTTGTCATCTTTTGGATGGGCCATACATATTTTAGATTCTGTTATTACAGGACTGACAGTGACTACCATTATTTACCTTTTTCTGTTCAGCACCTTTCTGTTTATACTAGGCTGAAAATTACTGGTTTTAGCAGCTTCAAGACTGAAAAAATGGTTGAATAAATTTAGAATACAGGTGTAGGTGGTTTGGTACAGAATGTAATTACATAGTCCATTTTTTTATCTTTTATTGGAGTTTCTTAAATGGAAGGAGTTGATACTCAAACATGTAGGAAAGCAGTTCCCAGGAATATGTCTCTGAGCCCAGAGGAATTAAAGATGAGGTTCAGTGACTTTAAATCAGCAATACCGGAAGAAGGAGCAGTCTTGTCTGCTTCCCTGCCTTGACTTCTTTTTCTGCTGCTGCAAGTGTCCACATGGCATACCAGGTTGGGAAACTGTTCTGGCTAAAAAGTGACCTAGACAACAGTCAGTAATTTCTCAGCCATATCAGTTCCCGGTGTAGCTTTCTTTCCACAGAAGGATTGTTTCTTCTGGCAGCAGTGCCAGTTTGTTAAACACTGAATTACAGTCTTAATTTGATTTGGAAGTTCAGACTTTCAGAAGTATGCACAAAGCATTCTTGGCACTGTTCTTTTGTTAAACTAATAAGTAATCTAACCCAAGAACTGCCTTCTTAAACTCATCTGCAACTGTAACTGAACAAACCAAAGCCACTTCTAGGCTAGGCATGGGTTTGACAGTTTAGAAGAGAACTTCTGGAGTGTGGAAGCTGACATAGTGGTCCACGTGATGCTATAGCTTCAAGTGTGTAAGGTAGGGTCTTTGGTCTTCTAGCACACAAAGTTTCTATACTGCAAATGTGGGCTTTCTTTCCCTTTACTTTGAAAATACTAGAATCTGAAATTTCCCCATCCCCAAAATACAATGTGCAATTTCAGCTCCAAACCTTCTAGAATAATTGCAACAGTTTCAGTGAGAAGCTGAAGCACATTTAGGTTATGATGAAGGGGTGAACATAACTCCAGTGTTGTCTTATCAAGCCACCATTGAACTGTTGTTGATGAGGACGCTAAAAGGCCTTTAAACTTCACTGTGCTAGGAATGGCACAAGTGCATGGTAAGATGCAGTAGCCCAAAGAGCTTGTAGTCTTCATGTGTAAGGCACAGAGGGGAAAAGATTTGTACAAGTTGCACCCAGTAACTCACCAGCAGAGATTAAAGTAAAACTTAAGTTTTGCAAATTGCTACTCACTACCTTGTCTACTGAACAGTTACTTCACTGAGTGCATGAGTGTCTCAAATACTGGCATAATTAAATGAAGGGCTGGCTGGAGAAGTCTCTGCCCTTTCTCACTTGCTTTATCCAAGATTGGTATAAAAATCAGCTGTTAGAAATTAATGTCTGTATCTGCAGGGAGAAATTTTTCTCTCATCACCTGTTTGTTGGAGATAAGGGGAGCTGGAACCTAGGGGCTCCGCAAGAGAAGGGGAAGTGAATTAATGTGTAATATTTCTAATGATACCACTGCTGGAGTTTGTCAGAGTCACAATTTGAGACTTGTTTAAACTGTGCTGTCCTTTGCAAAGGATGGTGTTATGCTCAACAAAGAAGGGATTTGATGAAGTGCAATTGCCACTATTTCTTGGCTGAAGGCTCCAGGAAGTGAGTAGATTTCATTTCCTGGGCTCATTGCAGTGTCTTATCTCCGTTTTGGAGTTTTACATTAATCAGGGTATTAACATTTCATAAACTTTTGGAGGAAGCTGAATGTCTCGAGTGCCTTTTGCATTCTCTGATGTTAGGTTTAAATCTTAACTTTATTTTCTGTTGAACCTGAGTGCTTTAATCACTTCCTTTCTTCTTTGCAGCCTCTGTGAATGTGCTTGTTCAAAACTGCAAGATTTACAATGATGCTAGCTGTGATATCTCTGCCGATGGGCAGCTGCTGGCAGCCTTCATTCCTAGCAGTCAAAGAGGCTTCCCTGATGAAGGAATACTGGCTGTGTATTCTCTGGCACCTCACAACTTGGGCGAAATGCTTTACACAAAGCGATTTGGTAAGCGTGCATCAAGAAGTTGAAGTGGGTGGGAGTGCAAGAAATTACCTCAGACCTCAGCCTTCAGTCAGGAGTGCAATAGTCTGAACATCAGTGATTGTAGTTACAGGACTTCCGATGAGCCACAAATGTAGCACTGCTGGGGAGGAATTTGTGGTATGGTCTGGACTTGTAAGGTGCTGGTATGGGCAAGCTGTGATTGATAGTTTTTCATTCCTTAAGGAACTCCATTGTCTTAGTGGGAGAACATTTGCAGCAAGGAAATGTCTTGCAAAATTTGTACTTATGCAGTTCTCTTTATTCTTTTCTTCTCCTTATAAGAATGAGCTTGGTATACCGTGCATTATGTGTACCCTGGAAGGGAATGAAGAAGCTGTGAGAATGAAGCATGAGGCCTTAGAGAAATAACCCCTTTTCTATTTATAGGTCCTAATGCTATTTCTGTGAGCCTGTCTCCAATGGGCAGATATGTAATGGTGGGACTGGCTTCCCGACGTATCCTGTTGCACCCTTCCACAGAACACATGGTTGCACAAGTCTTCAGGCTGCAACAGCCCCATGGTGGAGAAACCTCTATGAGGGTAAGTGTGTGTGTGTTCTGTTTCTGTGTGGTTTAATTTGTGATTTTAGCTCTAGCATGCTCGTTAGTTGCTGGGTTATGATAGAAAAGAGGTAGCATGCTTCAGGCCCATGAATAATAAACACGCAAAGGAATTTATTACAGAGGTATGCAAACATGGCAGCAGAACATAAATATAATAGACTTATGAAGCTTTGCTCTGGTTTCAAGTCGCTCTCCAGACTGCTCATGATTCAGAGAGGATCATCACAACTGCGTCATTACATGAGCTGCTTTATCAGCTGACATAAAACTCTTGTTTGTCATCGTCATCTGCTCTGTGTAATAAGGTAAGGGGAGACCAATTATGACAATAATTTTTGGTGCACCAGTCAGCACTTTTTCAGCCTGGGTTCTGAGCGAAAATTCTGGTATGACTCTCTTAAGATAAGAGACACAAATTTAAAAGTATTTATGGAGAAAGCACAATTTGCTTAGCAGGTACAGTTGGTAGAAGCTGTGTGGATGTGATAAGATCTCTAATTACGTGGACATTATCCTGTTAGATCCTTTCAAAAGTTTAGCTTGCCCTGGTACTGGGGGTTTTTTCAGTTATTTTAAGATCCTAGAGAAATACATAGGTTTTACTGCCAGATACAGGAGTATCCCTTCCCACAGTCTTTTTACCATATCAAAATAACTTAAGATTGGAAGAGACATAATTTTAGCTAATAGGACTTTTCTTTCATCCGTCCTTTACATTTGCTCTAAACTTCAGTTGCTATGGCTTCTAGCCCTTCCATTTGGAGATATTTTCTTGTAACCAGCTAAATCAGTAATCTCCTGTCTAAATTTTCCATTTATATTTCTTCATCTCCATTTCAAACATATCTTCTCTCCCTATGGTGTATTATACTCTTCAGATGCTTGTACCCTTGCTCTTAGTTGCCATTTAGTGAAGTAATGCTTTGTATTCCCTTAATCTTTTCTTGTAATTTAATCTTCCAGCTTTCGTTTTTTTCTCTTCTGAATTCTTTCCAAAATACTCTTGTCTTTTTTTTCCCTCCCTTATTCTGGGTTATGTTTAAATGTAGGTAATGTAGTAAGCATAGACTTACCAGTAGCCTGCAGAGGGTATTTTTTTCCACTTTTTTTTGGGGGGGGGGNTTGTGGTTGGGGGGGGGGGGGGGGGGGGGGGAATACAGGGCTTTATTTATGCAGTCAAAAACTTTTGGGTTCTTTTTTTTTCCCTTTTTACTTTTTTTTTTTTTTTATGGCGCACTGAAAATTTTTTACAATTTTTCCCACTCTTGCTTTTCAGACTTGCTCCACATCATTGCACTCCTGTCTTTCTCATCTGCTGTAGTTCTGGATTATTTTTCTCCAGATGGATTGCAAGTGTTCTAAAGGTTGCTTTTTTCATCTTTCTTGCACATTTATTTTTAGTTTCCAAAAACCTTTCCCTCATGTTTTCAAATCTATCCAGTCTAGCAGGATTTGCTAACTAATTTGCCGTTTTCCCCTTTCCCACGTAATGTTTAAAGATGTTGAAAATGTCTAACTTGAGACTGCTTTGGTCTTTCAGCTTTCTGCATTTGTGACAAGGTCACAACTAGACCAGTTTGAATTAATTTGGTTAAAGAGCCTTCCTGTGGAGTGTTGAGTAATATTTCAATGTTTCTGGTGTGTTACTGGTCACCTTTGTGCCATCTGTAGCACCAAACTTGGAAAACATAAAACTGTTAATCTTATAAATATTATTCCTTCATCTAGTTGTAGGAATGTGTAGATCAGCTCCAGGTATTTCTTCTGTCTTGAATTTTGCAACAAGACCACTCCATAAGTTTGTAATACTCTTCAAGACGTGCAAAATGAAGAGAGCTTTAAGTGGGAAACTTTAAAATATTCTTATAACAGTGTCATTACGGTGGCTGACATATTCATATTCAGTTGAGTAAAAACCTATTTGCAGCTTGGCCAGCATGCAGTAGAAAAAGGTTTAGGAAACCCGGTGAAACTGTATTCTTTAGTCTCTAATTTAATGTGCACATTAAAGAGAATCAGAAATTGTCTTTGTTGCCTCTGTGCCAACAGCTTGTAACACAAAGCATTGTTGCTCAAGTTCTTAATTAAAAATAACTCCTAGCCATGACTGAAACAATGCTTTGTGGGTATTTTAATCTTAAATCACTTGCAAAAGTTCCAAGAGAAATTCCGAAAAAATACATCAGATTCCATTAAAAATTCTTCCAAGTTGTCTCACAGTTGTTCCTTCTTTCCCTGACACCTTGGCAGTGTGACCTATAAGTCACTGCAGAAGTGAGATAACCTGCTGAGGAGTGAAATGTAGTGGTTTTTTTCTGCTATCAATTAACCCCTCCTCCGCATCCTTGACTAGCAGTCAGTGGAATGCAGGTTTCTATTCCTCAGAGAGTTTCCTCCATCCTGCCATTGAAATAGAGATTATGAAGATGCAATTAATTAGTTTTGTTACATGAAACTCTAATACATTTAATTTCCCCTAGAAATGCACTGCCTGCTGGCATAATTTTAGGAGTTGGAGACAAATGTTCTCTCTGAGAACTACAGCACTTCTGGATTGCACTAAGGAGCATCATGGTTATACAAGCATGCATTGTCTTTATACGTCTTGCTCCTAATATTTCTGGGAGATTGGGTAGAATCTTCGGGTCAGGGCTGATATGATGTCTCTACAGTGGCTATTCTAAAAGCTCATCTGTGTTCTTTTGGGTCCTTGAAATACCTGTTCCTGAGGTAGTCAATGCCCAGGATACATGGGGTGGCTGGACCAGTCACAATGGGGTGTTTCTGCCAGTGTCTCCCAGTCAAGCTCACTTCAGCTTCCAGCAGAATCAACTCTTGAGACCCCCTTGTCACCCCAGAAAGAGCAATAGTTTCCAGGCCCATGTGTCCTGATGGCATTAATGTACATTGAGCACCAATATCAACCAAAGCTTTGTATTCTTTTGGACCTGATGTAACAGGCCATTGGATCCACACAGTCCAATAGACATGGTTGTCCTGTGCCTCTACCTGGCTAGAGGCAGGGCCCCTCTAACACTGGTCTTGGTTATAGCGATCAGAGCTTTTTCCTGATGAATACTTTTGGGAGTTCTCCTCTAGTGGGTCAGATCCTTGCCCATGGGAAACTGGCACTGCACTTACTCTTGCAAGTCTTTCACTCTCCTTGAATTGTTGTACTCGGGCTGCTAGGGCACGGGTAGGTTTCCTGTCCCACCATCTCATGTATTCTCCGTGGTCAATCAGGAAATACCACAGCTTGCTTTGTGAAGCCTGTCCACTTTCTCTATCTGGGAGGTGCCTGGCTCTGACCTCAGAGGCTCTGATTCGCACTGGTGCTACTTGAAGACTTCCCTTAATCTCCTCTCTAACTTTCCTCTACTCATACCTGAGACTCTGAACCAATATCTCTACGGCAGAGATACGGGCCTGTATCAGGCCATGGACCATTCTCTCATGTATCCAGAGTTTAGTCATTACAGAGCCCGCTGAAAACATGGACGCCAGAAAATGGGAGTATATGACTGGCCTCTGGCGTGAAAGGCTCCACCATATCTCTGGTCTGCACCTGACCTTGTCTGGGTCGCTACTGGGTTGCCCATCCCTTCCAAAAAGCACTTCTAACAGTGCCATCTCCCTCAGATGTAGGTTCCTTTCTTTCATAGTCTTCCAAGTCGTCTTAAGATAATGTTCCTGCAGGCTGTCTCTGTAAACAAACTTCTCTCTTACACTTGTTAGAAGTCACACCCAGAATGAAAGGGGTTTTAATTCCCTCACAAATGCCTGTTCGATACCCAGATCCTGGGCCAGAGACCCGAAAAACCTGGCTTCAGTACCATCGAGTTGCAAGCTTTCACCTATAAGGTACCAAACTCGGACCAACCAAGTCAGGATGGGCTCACCTGGCAATCGAGTAATGTCTTTCCACTAACGATGGAGATTGTCAAATGACAGCGATTTAGTAATGATCTCTGTTTCTGGGTCTACTATCTGGGAAGGTGCCGCTTCTCCCTCATCATCCACCAGACAAACTGCTTTGGTCTTATATTTCCTTTTCTGGATAGGGGCAACTTCCATCGGCTTGGACTGTTCTGTTGATTTAGCCATGTCCCGAGTCACCATGACATCAGGTGTTTTACACTCTTCCTTTTCCCCCTGGGGGTGCTGCACCATATTGAGCAGCTTTTGATAGGCAGTGGCAAGAGCTCCACATACGACCATGACTTGCCCCTCCGTGGATCTACCACAGCATCTCTTCCTCACAGATTTCATTACCTTTG